>JACEII010000041.1:4881886-5039116 GCA_014332785.1 Antheraea mylitta | reverse complement strand
AAAAACTGGATATGCACAGGCTGATCCCGAAACGCGACCCGCAGATACGAATCACTATTACGGGCTTTTTCACCATATACATGGTGGTTGCGACCCAGTCGGGCTGTAAAACCCTACCACCCCGCTTTCGCCATTGCCTCGTCCGTTATTCAGCAGGGTGCACCGCGTGTAGGTGAGGTTGGCTTGGGTGTCTCAAGTCTTATGATGTTATTTGACACCCCTTACACCCCAAATATTATTTAAATATAAAATACTTGCTTTAAAAAGGTTTCTTACTAAATGCACCGCGCTCGCCCGAGGCAAGATCGCATTATCCTTTTTTCGCAAGTCTAACCTAACCTAACCATAGCGAGACAACAGAGCAAGATGGCGAACATTCAGCGACCGTGGTGTATTTAAAACGTAACCTTTTTAAAGCGAATATTCAATACGTATTTAACTTTTTTGTAATAACACTATTTGTGTTTCTGGTTTTGTTATCACTCGATTTCTTATTTTTTAATTCACTTAGTTGAAGTTCCTTTTATGTGATGAAAGATGTGAATACAAAATGTCAAAATGATTGGTTGAGTAGGTAAAGCCTAAAAGCCTGGCAAATAAATAAAGACATATTTACAATATTAGTTAGGATGTACATAGGAAAAAACGCAAACGTTCATCCCTGAACTCAAAATGGTAATAAGAATCAAGGTTCTTAAAAGTTTAAAACTATACCGGTGTTATTACAAAAAAGTTAAACACGTTTTGAACGCTTGCTTTAAAAAGTTCTCTCGGTGAATGTTCACCGTTTTGCTCTGTTGTCTCGCTTTGGTTAGGTTAGGTTACACTTGCGAAAAAAGGATAACGCGATCTTGCTTCGGGCGAGCGCGGCGCATTTCGTACGAAACCTTTTTTAAACCAAGTATTTAACTTTTTTATAATAACACCGTACGTGTCTAAACAGTAAATCTAAAAAAAATAATCAAAATTTACATCCGACCTACCGATACGACAAACCTAATGTAAAAAATAGTGAATAATAAAATCATATGAAGTCCATTTATTTATCTACTTTTCTCTGTACTTAAGTCGCGTCGTGATTAAAATTACAATAACTGTTGATAGAGTAAGCCAATTTTAATGAAACCAGGCCTAAATGTTACTAGAGGATATGCTTCATGATTTTCTTCTATGAGGTTTTATCGTTAATGTAGTATTTAGCAGTGATGCGTGTTCAAACAAACAGATAGACTGTCAGACATTTGTGAAAACGATTAAAATTACCTATATTCCAAAAAACCTGCGATATATTTTTCATTTCAAAAAAATCGAAAATGTACAAACACCTTAGATTTGCATTGTTATTATATATAGATGTATAGAAGATAAGTGTTGAAATTCCGGACATGGTATTCGTTACGTTAAATAAAACCACGTGTTCACTAGATGGTTACCGTGGCCGTCTTCTTAGAACTCTACTTGGAGTTTTTGTAGCAAGCCAGAATCCATGCTCCGTGCTATTATTTTCGATCCACATAACTTGTGCACAATAACCAAACTATATTACGTAAAGCACCACCAATATTACACAATATAGAGCAAAATAACACAAGATTATGGATAAATAAATATAAAAACCACCACATGACATCCAAAGATCTCGCCAAAAACTCCTACGGTACTCTTGTATTTAGTTCGTTGTATGGAAACGCCATGTTGAAAGAGTATCCAACTCTAAGCACTAAATAAAGTTTCAAAAGTCTACCAAATGGCGCACAAACAAAGGTTACAGTTAGTCCGAATTAATCTTGTAAATATGACCTGAAATAACTCTAGTAAGAAAATGTGGACAGTGATAGAATTTTTGTAAATTTTAAATAATGTGTTTAGCGATTTCTGAGTGTTTAGTTTGATCAAACTTGTTGAAATAAATTGAACAATGTTGTTACTGTAGCACCACACTAATTTAACGCAATTTGACGAACACTTTTTCATACACAGAGATGGTTGTCCTTAGTAGTTCGTTGTTTTCAAATTTTATCTGGGTTTTATATCTAACGCGGCGTTCTCTACTTAATACAGAGTTTTTCTCGAACCAGGTATTTTAGTTACTAATATTAGTGACATACACAGTACTGAGATGACATTAATTTTCATACGTTAAAATCCAGCATTATAAATATGAATATTTGAAGATATTCTCCTCCTTGTCACTTGTTTGGGACATGAATGAAACTTGAATATGTGCAATAACGAGCGAGTAGCGAATAACGAGTGAAATAGTGTAGTGTAGTAGTGAAGCTGTTAAAACCTTGTTAGGTCAATAGCGTAGTCAGTTGGAGAGAAAAAAAAAGAATGCAATAGTAATAAAAAGTGTACGAGGATGGATTTTTGTCATGTATGAATGTATAGCTCCTGTGAATATGAAATATACAGAGAGTTGGAAGAGACTGGTGAACAGTAATACACATAAAGCAGCGTTAATATTCGTATATATATCGCTATATAATGACATAGTTAGAATTTTTATTTCAGGTGTATTCTAAAATGTTGTCACCTCAAACAAAGTACCCTCGCTGCTAGTCTCATTGTTTCTATAGCTATAATATACCTTTGATATTTACCTCATGTGTTATTTGCTTACTACCAGATGCCCTGCGATGTAAAAGACGGCCGCGAAGTATGTTCTCCGATAGTAGTCCAGTGAAGCTGTAAAGGCATGGAATAGCTTGGTCAGTTCGAAAAATAAAATATTGTCCGATCCTGCCGATTGAATAACGGCAGCAAACGATTAGTACCCCTTCGACTTTTTTTTTTATAGTAGCACGGCAAAGTGACTGTACTATGCCTGATGGTAAATGCCTCTTCAAGTTACGCTTGAAGGACCCCATATTATAGGAAGGAGGGAACACACTAGCCGGGAGATTGAAACAAAGCATGTGCATGTCAACGCTCGTGTAACCGCAGATCACGCCGCCGTAGTTTGGTGGTGAATTTCGCTCCCGTACACTCGCCGTAATTTCCTCGGCAGCGATTCAAACCTAGTTCGATCCACCGGAGTGGAGTCCTCAAGCACGCTGCTAGCGCGATACAGTGAAACCGAAAATTTTCATATTCAAATATACACATCGACCTCAAATACTGGACGACAATGAAGTCCGTTACGGTAATGTAACGTCACGTTTCTGTGCCATCCAGTTAGATGATAATTAAACAGCTCAAACCTCTATTAAATTATATATTTTTTAATTAGTTATGTATCATAGTAATCTAATCGTACTTTACTATATTTTATTTACTTTATAACAATAAGTTGCTAATAATATTTCCTGTGTTCTTTAAGTTCCGAGTTAGCTGATGGCACTACATATAATAAGCTTTGATTTAATTTGTTACTTGAGTATATATTATGTATATACGTATATTGAAACCAGATGGCAACACGGTCGCACGCCCATATTATTATTATTATACCTTAATTATATTGTATGATTTTTATTATTATTCAATTTAATATTTTTTTACATTTTTTTTTAATTCATTTGTTTATAAAGTATTTATCAATATCAAAAATATTTTAAAAGTTTTACTTCAATCGCATGTGACTGTTACACACACTCATTTTTTTTAAATATCATACACTATTTATGTTGTGTAACTAAAATTATACTTTAGGTCTCTATTAGGTAATTCCTTCAGAGATTTCATGTGGTAATAATAAATTATCAAGCAATTCGTGATTAGTTAAATGTGTTGTAAAATATTTAAGTGTTGTTTATGAAAGAACGTGGAAAAATTATTGTCTGTAATTTTAAGCATCATTATTATAAACTCCTGTATCAATTATTCACAACGTATACCTAAATTTATCTGGATGCACTAAAAGTATTCTCGTATATGTATATTGAAGTATTGAGATGGTAAAGTTTTAATTAAATCAATACGTCACTTGCCGTTTTTATTTATTCTGGTTTGACCGTATGATTATTTTTGCCCGTCTCTATTATTTTAAAGTTATTGACCAGCAATCTATACATATTTTTGGGAGTGTATAACACAGTAGTCGATGCGGTCAGAGATCCCAATAAATACTTCGTAGTTACTTTCACTCTTAATTAGGCCAGAGTTACGGCTTACACAACTTTTCACATACTCGTGGAATGCGTAGATAACACCGACATCTTGCCTTTTATAGGCCGAAGTATACAATTTATAAGACGAACTATATAAATCAAAGCAATTACCATTTACTTATAATTCTGCTACATGTTTTAAGTAACACGAAGATAATAATTAACGAGCGCACCGGAGGTGGGTATATAACATTATAATAAAAAGGGTAACTGAATGAAATCTGTACATTAAATGTTTTAAAGAAAAAATACTCTGGTTGGGTTTAGAATCAATTGCAGAACATATCTCACTACTTTTTAAAGTAAACATAAAAGAGAAGACATTTGTGCAATCACTACTGGATGCATTTTCACGAAAGTTCGTATGATTCATCACTTTACGAATATTACCATTATTAAGTTGATCTACTTCGCTTACTTACATTTGATATAGTATTTTGTTGCTGAGGACAGCAGCTGAGTTACATACCATATTCATACTGCAAAAACCGGAAGTACCGGCTATTTATAATATAGGGCCTCGCGAACAATTAAAAAAAATTTTCTGAAATTGGGTATTTCAAATATGATCCCTTAATACATTAGTAATAATTTAATGTATGTCTGCAAAAAAACCTAATAAAAAAACGTATAAAGAATAGATATAACTTATATACTAGAAAGAAATTGTTGTGGTAAATTGGTCATCTCATGTTCTAGGCTCAGTAACACCAGTTATAGGTTTTTAGATAAGGTCTTTTACCAATGAAATCGCCGTTTTGTATGACAAGAATGAAACGATTTTTTTCATGTATTTCTTATTTGTATTAATTGAAGTAATCATCCATACAATCAATGCATCTTTGCCAACGCAGTGGCAATTTATTGATGCCTTTCTTAAAGAAATCAGCTGGACGGGAGGCAACAAATTCTTCAAAGGCATTTTGTATTGCCTCTCGGGTATTGAATTTTTTTCCCGCCAAGGAGTTATCCAAATTCTGGAAAAAGTAGTAGTCTGTAGGCGCAAGGTCTGGTGAGTAGGGCGGATGACGGGGAACTTCCAACCCTAGTTCTTGCAACTTGGAGACCGTGTGCAGTATGACTGTGCAGTATGAGGTCGCGCGTTGTCGTGCATGAGCAGCGTAGACGAGCGATTGACCAATGTTGGTTGGAGATGTGCCAGCTTCTTCGTCATTGTGTTCAGTTCTTCACAGTACACATCTGTAGTAATGCTCACCCCGTTTGGTAAGAAGGTGTGATGAATCACACCGGCGCTAGACCACCAAACAGTAGCCATCACTTTTCTAGGGGTAAGTTTTCGTTTAGGGCATTGTTTAGGTGCTGAACCATGATCCAACCAACTTGGTGAGCGCTTGCGGTTAACAAAAGAGAATCCATTTTTCAGCGCAGGTAACAATGCGGTTCAAAATTCCTTTATTTGTGTGTCTGTTGAGCAGTGCAAGGCACGTCTCGACGCGTACTTCGCGTTGGCAATTATTGAGTTCGTGGGGCACCCATTTGTCAAGCTTTTTTACCTTGCCAATTTGACGCAAATGGACCAATATTGTTTTGACGCTAACGTCGAAAGCTGCTGCTAATTCAGCCTACATTGTGTATCATCAGTTTCCGCAATCGCTTTAATTCGTCATTGTCAACCAAAGTCTTCGGACGACCGCGAGGTTCATTTTTCAGGTCGAAATTCCCAGAACGGATGCGAGCAAACCAATAACAGGTGGTGCGTTGGTTTGTAGTGTTAGCTCCGTAAACGTCGTTGATGTCATGTGCCGCTTGTGCCGCGTTGCTGCCTCGACGGTACTCATATTCCGTAATTACTCGAATTATTAACGTATCCATGATGACAAAAAAGATTGAAATGCGATGAAAATGTAACACTAATCAATAAACAAATGACTAGTGAGTTTGTGACGTTGTGACGTTGTAAGGAGTAATCGCAGGAACTACTGATCCTTCCCCCTATGTCGGCACCGGCAGTGTCGGACCCTCCCAGTCAGTGGGAGGAGGCTCTTACCCGGGTGGTCTCCCGAATGGAGGAGTCCCAGGCGTCGCTCGCCAATATGCTGAGCGCACGCCTTGAGAGCAGGGAGAGGCGCCTACCTTCGGAAGTTTTACGCCCACAATTGGCGGCGGATAAGAGGGGGAAGGGCAGTGTTGCTGCTGCCAACGCAAAGGCAGCAAAGGCTGCAGGGAGGCCACAAGTAGGGCAAGTGGTGACCTCAGGGAGTTCTGCCCACTGGGGCTGGCATGGGCCGAGCTCCCAGCTCCCGCGTCGGTTTCTTCCGGTTCCAGCTGGGCCACTGTAGTGGGGCGTAAGAAAAAGGCCGCCAAGGCCCCGATAGCAGTGCCAAGGACCTCATCCGCGATGGCCCCCAAGACCCCGCAAAGACCAGCGGGGCAGAAGTTACCTCCCACCCCCCAATCGGCTACGGTCATTCTGACCTTGCAGGACTCGGCAGCCAGCTAGGTGGTCGGCTACAGGGAGGTGATGCTCAAGGCCCGTCAGCACGTCGCCCTGTCCGATATAGGCATCGGTGATGTACGGGTGAGGCCAACGGCCACCGGGGCCGCAAAGTTGAGCTGCCGGGCCTGAGTAAGGAAAAGGCCGCGGAACTGACCCGGCAGTTGGAGATGGCGTTGGCGGGAGTTGCCACGGTCGTCGTCCCCATGAAGAAGGTCAGTCTCGACGATTCGGTGTCCGGGGACGAAGTACTGGCGGTCGTGGTGGCGAAGACCGAATGTGCAGTGGAGGTCATTAAGGTCGGAGAGGTAAAAAGAAATTGGGGAGGGGGGGCTTGGTGCAGTGCACATTACCCTCCCCGCAGAGGCGGCCAGGAAGCTCATTGAGGCCGGTAAGCTCCTGATCGGTTGAAGCACAGTGCGCGTCCAGCTGCTGGAGGAGAGGCCCATGCGCTGTTTTAAGTGCATGAGCTTAGGGCACACCCGCCCCATGTACCCCTCTTCCTCCAGCAGAGGTGAAGGGTGCTACCGCTGTGGCGCAGCGGGCCACAAAGTGCCCGAGTGCAAGGCGGAGGCAGCCCGCTGCGCCATATGCGCAGACGCCGGAAGGCCCTCGGGACATGTGATGGGGAGCCACAATTGTAGGCCCCCCACCACTAAGAGTAGGGACCACCCCGTCAGGGCAACAGGTCCGGTGGTAGTCGCCGCCAGGCAGGAGGAAGTTGCTATGGACCAGTAATGGAACACATCAATAGCAACTTCCTCCAGGCGAACCTCAACCACTCCGCCGCTGCACAGGATTTGTTCGTGCAGTCAATGGCGGAGTGGGGTATCGGGCTCGCGGTCGCCGCGGAGCCGTACTACGTTTCCTTCCAGCTGCATTGGGCTGGGGATCGAGCTGGTTCCGTGGCGATCGTGGCCGGCCGAGGTTCGCACCTAGCGGTGAGAGAAAGGGGTGCCGGGTTCGTGGCAGCCGTCTGGGGAGAGTACGCCATTGTGGGGGCGTACTTCTCCCCTAATAAGCCCCTGTGGGAGTTCGAAGCGTTCCTCGGCTCCCTGCAGGGAGCTGTCAGGCAGCTGTTGCCGCTCCCCGTGGTCCTCATGGGCGATTTAAACGTCAAATCGAGGACTTGAGGAGCGGCTGCCACGGACCTGAGGCGCATGGCCGTTGAGTAGTGGGCGGCCGAAGTGGGTCTGTCCCTCCTCAATCAGGGGGACGTCCACACGTGCGTGCGACAGAACGGGGGGTCTGTGGTAGACGTCTCGTTTGCCACCCCGTCTGTCGCACGCCGTGTCCGGGGGTGGAGGGTGCTTGAGGAGGTGGAGACCCTATCGGACCACCGATATATTAGATTCGAGGTCTCCACCTCACAAGCCGGAACTGGCACCCGCCCCCGGGGGGGTGCGAAGTTCCTCTGCTGGGCAGTGAGCCGTCTCAACCGCGAACTAGCGGAAGAGGCGGCCATCGTCCAGGCGTGGGCCATGCTCCCCCCCGCAGGACGATGTCGACGCGTCCGCAGCCCGCCTCCGTGGGGCCCTCACGGAGGTTTGCGACTCGTCAATGTCGTGGAGCATACACCGCCCAGACAAACGGGCGGTGTACTGGTGGTCGCTGGAGATAGCCGATCTCCGTGCGGCCTGCTCCGTGATCCGGCGGCTGTTCGAGCGCAGCCGCCGACGGCGGCGCCGGGACCTTGAGGAGGAGGCCCGGCTGTATGGCAGCTACAGGGAGTGCAGGAAGACCCTGCAGGCTGCCATCAGTCGGGCGAAAGAAGCGGCGTGGGAGGAGCTGTTACAAACCGTGGAGGGAGATCCTTGGGGGCGCCCGTATCAGATCGTAAGCAAGAAGTTGCGATACTGGGCGCCCCCGGTGACGGAGACCCTCTAGCCGGAGGTGGTGGCGAGGGTCGTGGGAGAGTTGTTTACTGACCCTCCGGTGATATCTGCTCCTCCCATGCCCCCACCTCGGGTGGAAGTTGGGGAGGTGTCTGGCAGCCCACTCCCAATTACGGAAGAGGAGATGGGGAGGGCTGTCGAACGCCTCCTCAACCGGCGGAGAGCGCCCGGCCCTGACGGGGTCCCGGGTCGGGTGCTCGGCCTTGCAATGGGTCATCTGGGGGGGTGGCTTCGGGAGCTGTTCGACCGGTGCTTGGCGGTCGGTCAGTTCCCGAAGTCCTGGAAGTTCGGGTGGCTCTGCCTGATCGCGATGGCGATGGTGGGTATCGGCCCCTCGTCCTGCTGGACGACGTCGGGAAGGTTCTGGAGAAGGTCGTCTCTTTCCGAATCGTCCAGCACCTGGAGGGAGTGGGGCCGAATTTGTCGGACGCGGAGTTCGGCTTCCGGGCAGCGCGTTCCACTATGGACGCCCTGTGCCTCCTCAAGTCGCTATCCAAGGAGGTGACCTCCCAGGGGGAAAGGGTGTTGGCGGTATCCTTGGACATCGCCAACGCCTTCAACAGCCTGCCGCACGGGGTCATACGGGAGGCACTCCGATATTTTGGAGTACACCCGTATATGCGGCGGCTGGTGGAGGCGTACCTGGAAGGCAGGGAAGTCGCCTACGTGGAGGGTGACGGGCGAATGATCCGGCAGGCGACAGAAGGAGGAATTCCACAGGGATCGGTCCTGGGGCCACTCTTGTGGAACGTGGGCTACGACTGGGTGCTCCACGGCGTGCTCCCATATGGAGCGCGTCTAATCTGTTACGCGGACGATACCCTAGTCATAGCCCGGGGGGGTGAATGGAGGAGGTGGAGCGCCTGGCAATGATGGCCACAACCCTCGTGGTCAGGCGCATAAGGAGGTTAGGCCTCAGGGTGGCCCTTGAGAAGACCGAGGCCATACTTTTTCATGGGCCTCGGCGGGGGCCATCACCTGGGGCACACATAATGGTGGAGGGCGTCCGGATTCGGGTGGGGACCCAAATGAAATACTTGGGCCTCACCCTGGACGAGCACTGGCGTTTCGAGCCCCATTTTGCGGGGCTCGTACCGCGAATTACTGGGGCGGCGGCGGCACTCGGCCGGTTGCTCCCCAATGTAGGGGGGCTGGGTGCCGGGTGCCGTCGACTCTATATGGGAGTCGTGCGGGCGATGGCAGCCTACGGGGCACCGGTGTGGGCAGACGCCCTCGTGTCAATAACGTGCACGCGCTGCGTAATGCGCTGCGCACAGTAGCACTGAAGGCGATCCAGGCGTACCGCACGGTGTCCTCGGGGGCGGCCTTTACGCTTGCCGGCTCCCTTCCTTGGGAGCTGGAGGCAGGGGTTCTCACCGCCGTGTACGAATTATTGTTAATAAAATAATTGTTGTTATTATTATTTCATTTTCATTAAAAAGATAGGTAACTGAATAAAGGATTCGTGTTAACTGTCAATAAAATATCCAACGTGCATAAAATTTATGATATTGTGCGCAATCATCGTTAGCTTCTGTACCATTACTTTAAATTTTACATTTTAAGTCGTAAATAAACTGTTTAAATGTTTGCTGTATTTAATTATCAGTACTTCTGTACAGCATTCGACTCAGTTTACTTAATTGTGTGCACAAGTGCTTATTGTTAGAGTTATATGGCGATTCACACATTTTTTTTGAGGATTTATGTTACTCTGTTTTATTAAAATGCCATCTCGCATATTACGGCAGGTGAGTAAAATTTTATAATAGCCAGTATCATCAGTAGTTCTTGCAACCATCGTCTTTTAGCGTACTTACGGATAGAAGTTTCATCTAGTGAATTATTTGTATGAGATTTTTCCAGAGGACTTTACTATAGGGTTGTTCAAGAGGTTTTTAAAGAGTTTGCACACACAAATCTGTGGACCAAATACTGAACAATAAAGTATTCTATTGCTGCAAATTATTCAAAAAGAAAGCGAGAACGCCCCATTTACTTATATCGTACACTAGCTGTGCCACGACTGCATGTGGAACCTATTGTAAAAAAACAGTGACTAATAAAATCATCTGAATATATTAAGTCCATTTACTTATCCACTTTTCTCTCGTACTTCAGTCTCACCGTCATTCAAATTAAAATAACTTTTTAAATAGATAACCGATTTTAATGAAAGCAAATGTTAATTAGAGGATATGTTTTGTGATTTTCTTGAAAATGTTTTATCGTGAACGCAGTGATAGTGATGCGTCTACAATCAAACAGACAGATATTGATGCAAATTGTTGAGATGTATTCTATTGCTTATTCGAAGACACTTGCAACAAATTTTTCACAAAAATTTTAAAATGATAGACACGTTTGACTTACGTTATTAATATATGGTATGTACAGAAGATGAGTCTAAACTTTTACTGAAGAAAGAAACATAGTCGTATTGAGCGTTTTAAGATGTACTGACCCAAATTTAAAAGTTTGTTTCCAGACAGTCCTTGATAGTGAAATCCTTTATTGTTCTGATAGTCCGAGAGCCAGTAACAGAAATATATGACCAAGTTCTTCTCAAGTGATAATTAGTAAAATGCATCAGAAAATCGAACTATAAAGTCTCGTGAACGTCAGCTGCGGTACGGCGGAGGGGATGAGCAGTTGTAACCTCCACGCTTGAAGAAAAAAAAAATACATTCACTCATTTCCTCTCGGCTAAAAATTTATCAAATTATAGCTAACCCAATATCTCAACAAAAAAAGCAGCTGGCTATAACATAGTGTATTGTACGTCAGCTGATGTCTCGATCATGGAAAAAAAATCTTCACTTTCAGTGATATCCTCTCAAATAAAAATTTACCTGATGATAGCTTATATGTAGCTATTGATAAATATATACGTCAGCTGGCTGTATCTCGGTGGAAAAATCGTCAGCTGATAATTTGAAGGTCGTGTTTTCATTGTATTGGCCTTGTACGATGTTCATAATGTCGTAATGAAAACGTTCTCCTCGCTCTCCTGAATACGCTTCCATGTTGTTTTTAATTTTATCTAAATGGCCATGCACCATATGTATTTTTAATGCCATCCTACCGCCCATGGCCTCTATGGTTGTTTACTCGGATTCACGATGCAAAAGTATGATATGATATGATATAACCATCTTCGTTAAATGAGCTATATAACAGTGAAAGAATTTTTCAAATCGGATCAGTGGTTCCTGAGATTAGTGTGTTCAATCAAATAAACTCTTCAGCTTTATAATATTATAAAGTATAGATTTCATATTCGAGTTATATACGTAATTCCGATTAATGCCTAAGTATACATTTTTGCAAATAATATACATTTATTTCAATTAAAATTAAACTTTATACATTTGAGGTATACGTCATTATGATATTTATAGCAAAATAAATAAGAATATCAAGTAAGCAAGCAATAAGAATTTAAAGAAAATTAAACAAAAATTTTCAACAGACTACAATATATTATACTAGCTGTTACCCGCGGCTTCGCACGCGTTTTTTTTAATATATTAAATAAATTTAAAATTGTGATTACACATCTAGTGTAAATTACAATAATATTATTTCAAAAATATTTTTATCACACGCACATGAATACTAATAGTGTATCGAATGGGATGGGATTATGATCAGCCCTATAACTGGAATTTAAACTATATATCACCCTCAGTGCACACACTATATAAGAAAATAATGAAAATATGAAGCTACACATTATCGAACAATCTATACTATAATAAAACTGTAACAAGTCGAAATCTGTACATTAAATATTTTTTGAAAATTTTAATCAGGATAGGCTATGTTATCGATATAGAAGCCAAAAATAATCTTTTTACAATTTTTGTCTGTCTGTCTGTCTGTCTGTCTGTCTGTCTGTCTGTCCCTATGCACACGCATCACTCTGAAACTACTGAACCAATCTTGACGAAACTTGACAGAGTGATAGCTAATATTACGAGATTACATCAAATATACTTTTTGTCTCATAAAACGCCAAGGGTTCTCCAGGATAAAGGATTAAAGTCTAGAATATAAACCCGAATTACTCTGAAAGTACTGAACCAATTTTAACGAAATTTGACACAGTGATAACTAATATTACAAGACTACATCCAGGATACTCTTTGTCCCATAAAACGCAAGGAGTTCTCCAGAATAACGGACGAAAGTAAAAAATTTGTAGTTCATGAGATTCTTAATGGATTTTGGTAATTTTCCTTTGTGCTATTTACAGCAGACAGATTAGTTAAAAATTCAAGCTATATAGGCTACATAAAAAAAAAACAAATAACCAAAAAAAAATAACGGGGTTCGAACCGTCTCCCCGTCGGTCATGAGAATAGTATAGAGTCGCCAACTTTACCTCTAGGCTACGCTTACATAATAATTTTGTTCAAAAATTTCAACTGCTTCGAAAACGTCCACAAAATGTTAATAACTAATTTATACTATTAAAATTGTAACAAGTCGAAATCTGTACATTAAATATTTTTTGGAAATTTTAATCAAGGTAGACTATGTTATCCATATAGAAGCAAAAATTAACACAGTGACAACTGATATTACAAGGCTACATCCAGGATACTTTTTGTCCCATAAAACGCAAGGGTTTCAAATTTAGAATAGCTGGTTAATACTGTGAAAATTGGTCGATGATAACTGAAGTATGTTATAAAAGTATTAGATATAGCATTATCAAGATATATGTCATAGTGAGATTTTACTTTCTTTGTAGAAGGGCGCATACTTTCAGTTCCGAAATTATCGCTGTCCGACATATTTTCAATTAAAACACTGGTTACATTCACAACTGCGAACGGTGTTTCATAATTTATAAATAGCGTTAAAAATGCGTAGTTTAATCCGTGACAGTCAATTGTCTAATTAAATAGTAACAAAGAAATCAGTGAAAGGTGCGCAAGCGCGGTGTGTTTGGCGGTATGTCAAAGGGCGCAAGGTCTTCTGTGCATGCCGTGTAATACTGGTACGACGAGTGTTCGACAAAGTAATTTGAATGTTATATTTATACAGATAGAGTTGCAGATGTTTTTGAGTACTTCGTCAATAGTGCAAAGTTCGTATTATAACCTGTAGCTTCGGAAATGTAACGTCACAAAAAACCATAATCTTCATCATCATCATCATTGGCAGCTCTTCTCAACCTAATGCAGAAAATAAGCCTCCTCTCTTTTAAAAATAAAAACATGTAATTGAAATCTATCTAGGTCAGACTTTGGCCAGTGTATATGTATATTAGTAAGATTAAAAAAACCAATTCCGTAATATTATAAAAATATTATATTACACCTAATTTAAAAATATAAAAAATACATATACCTATACATTAAAAAAATTACTGAAGATTAATTTGACCCGTAAAAAGCTAACATCACGCAATATCTGCAGGCGGTCACCCATCCAAGCACTGACCACGCCCGACATTGCTTAACTTTGGTGAGATCGGACATGAACCGGTCGACGTTGACGACAAAACATTTCTATCCACGCGTCTCTCTGCCATTATTGTGACGTTACATAATATTAAATAGAAACAATTTGAATCTTACAATTATACAAGTAAGGTTGTAAAGGTTTTTGAGTAGGTATTTCGTTAATAGTGCAAAGATTGCGTTTTGTGTGCCCGCGTATTTCGTTTAGATTGACATTTTAAAACTCGCAATATCTTTTGAATGTAATGGCCGATTTTAATAATTCAAAAAGTTATCTACAGGTACTGAAACAGTCTTAGTTTAAAAATAATTTATTTGGATATGGATTAATATATAGACATGAATAACATAGTCTTTTACGCATGGTATAGTTTTTATTAAGATTTATTTCAAAAATGTAGTTATAGTGACATAATCACAATAGGTAGACATATGTATGCTGCCGCGAGGTTTTTTTATAGATAATAATATGTTCTTTAATATTGTAGAACATATTTTTGTTCTATCATTCATAGTTATTGGGGCGCATGCGATGAAATACATTTTATGCCAAATTTTTTTCATACCTTTGATTACATTATTGAAATTTTAGTAGAAATCCCAATTTTTTTCTAAAAAATAAATATAGCCTATGTTACTAAGGGTTTTTTTCGAAATGTCTACGCTATTGACCCAGCAAGGTCTTAACAGCTTCACCGGACTACTAAGGCGAGCGCTTAAGGCGCTCATCCGATTTTATTTTGGCAACCAGCTCAAGGGTGCACGGCACACCTCGGCTTGGCTGTTGCCTGTTGCATACAAAATCGCGACCTATCTTAGCTAACCTAGCTAACTATTTATATATGTATGAGTTGTTGAAACGTATATGTGTACCAAGCATACACGCCTAAACAACTCCTCCATATATATATTATTGGAAAATTGAGTTTTTCAGTTCGATAAGGGGAATAAGTATACCCTTCCACTTTCATGTGTAAGCGTGTAGCGTGCACGTGTGTGGGGGTGATCGTATAGTGTTGTAGCAGTGATGTATATTTGTGTGTCACCGTATCGCGCAAGCAACGCACTCAAGGGCTCCCTACCGAGGGATCGAACCTAGGCTTCAGCCACTGCCGTGGGAGGCCTAATCCGGTATGTTACTAAGGGATAATGTAGCATTCTAATGGTAAACGAATTATCGAAATCCGTCCAGTAGTTTGAGTTTATTCGTAATTAACATACAAAAATACTACGATTCCTCTTTATTATAATAGTTTAGAAAAATAATTTGAATCTTATGCTTTACTGATAGGGTCGTTAATAGTGCGAAGCTTGTGTGTAATCACCACGAACGTCGCCATGGCCGATTTAAGTTTAGGGTGCGCCTATAGATGTTTTACATAAAAAATCACATATGATCTGGGTATATGTTTGAGTGAGACCGGGGATAGTTAGGATTCACAATTGGAAACGGTAGTTGTGGCTGCAATCGGGTGTCAGTTTTATTCAATTTTATCGCTTTTAAAAATACAATTGAAACCAGTGATAACCAATTTGGTGCAGACGAAGTTGCACGGGTCAGCTAGTATTAAATAAAACAGCTAATTAGTTACTTATTTGCCCGTAGAATTCCCGTTCAAATATTACTTGTAGTCCGGTGAAGCTGTTAAGCGTAGTCATTTCTAAGAAAAAGAAAAACAGTCAAATAGGTCCAGTCGTTTCGGAGATTACCCGGAACAAATAAAAAAACAGACATATCGACAGAGTTAAAAAAATTTACATGTTTGTACCATCACAGATTTTATTCACCAAAAATAATTTATTTTAATATAAATTACACTCACTTTACTTTTATAATACGTAATATATCACAAATAAAAAATTGGCAACAAAACTAATGTAGAATAGAGTTTTTTAAGTTTTTTAAGAGTGTTTGGCGGGATTTCAGTCAGTCAGGTAGTGGATTTTATATTTTTTTCATAATATTGTGTTACATGATTCTATATCGTGTAGAAATTGGTTGCGTATTATATAATATCGTTCTTTTATTTTGCTTAAGTGAAATAAATGAACAATAAAACCATGAAGCATTAATTCTATGGTCTTGAAGATTAAGAAGATAAAAAATTACGTTATATTATGTAGAGGATTCGGCGCTTATACCTTTACATTAACTTGGACATAGAAGAAAACTAACTATATTGACAACTTCAGAATTGGCTGTATGGATTAATTCCTTCGACTGTATTATTGGACGAATATTATTACTACTAAACTTTCTGAATAACAACACAAAATAAACTTAAAAAATGTTTGCGATATAAACGTAACACGTATAATTAAAAATCGAAAACAATACTAACGTAGAATAAACTTTGTGAATAGGAATACAAAATAAACCATGAAAATATTTTTAATAGACTGTTATCGCGTTACCATGGCAACGCGTATAATACTGACATTAACACGCAGCGGAAGCTTCCAAAGTAGCCCGATTTTGACATTCTTCATTAGTGCTCAGCTCCTTTTGGTTTTAACGTGATTATATGTAGCCTATAGCCATCCTTGATATATGAGCTATCAAACACTAAAAGAAACTTTTAAATCGGATCTGTAGTTCTTGAGATCATAGCGTTCAACCAAACAAACAAACAAACAAACAAACAAACAAACAAACTCTTCAGCTTTATATATTAGTATAGAAGTATAGATATACTTATCTTAAGCGAATTTTATAGGATTATATATCCATTTCTAAATTTATAGAGTACTTAAAAATGGAAATATAAAATAGTTATAATTTAACAAAAATGTGACTTACTGATATAAGGGAGATTCACTTACCTTTTTTAATAAGCTATCTAACACTGAAAGAATTTTTCACATGGGACCAGAAGTTCTTGAGATTAGCGCGATCAAGCAAACAGACTTTTCAGTTATATAATAATAGGTCTTTTACCTATGACATTGCCGTTCTGCAGTACAGGTTGAATAATTTTTGTTTGGCTAAGAATTCTAATTTCAAATTAATTTTATTTTAAAAACATGTAATTCTTTTTCCAAATGTATTCATTTGTTTATTGATTAGTGTTACATTTTCATCACATTTCAATCTTTTTTGTCATCATGGATACGTTAAAAATTCTAGTAATTATGAAATATGAGTACCGTCCTGGCAGCAACGCGGTACAAGCGGCACACAACATCAAAGACGTTTACGGAGCTAACACTACAAACCAACAACCAGCGCACCACCTGTGTTGGTTTGCTCGCTTCCGTTCTGGGAATTTCGACCTGAAAAATGAAACTCACGGTCGTCCGAAGACTTTGGTCGACAATGAAGAATTAAAGGCGATTATGGAAACTGACAATACACAATCTACGGCTGAAATATTGGTCCATTTGCGTCAAATTGGCAAAATAAAAAAGCTTGACAAATGGGTGCCCACGAACTCAATGATCGCCAATGCGAAGTACGCGTCGAGTGGTGCCTTGCACTGCTCAACAGACACACAAATAAAGGAATTCCTGCGATGAGAAATAGATTCTGTTTGATAACTGCAGACACTCAGCAAGTTGGTTGGATCCTGGTTCAGCGCCTAAACAATGCCCTAAACGAAAACTTACTCTTAGAAAAGTGATGGTCATTGTTTGGTGGTCTAGCGTCAGTGTGATTCATCACAGCTTCTTACCAAATGGGGTGAGCATTACTGCATATGTGTACTGTGAAGAACTGAACACAATGATGAAGAAGCTGGCACATCTTCAACCAGCATTGATCAATCACTTGTCTCAGGCTACTGCACGACAACGCTCGACCTCATACTGCACAGCAGATGGTCTCCAAGTTGCAAGAACTGGGGTTGTCCCGTCATCCGCCCTACTCACTAGACCTTGCGCCTACAGACTGCTACTTTTTCAAGAATTTGGATAACTCTTTGGCGGGAAAAAAATTCAATACCCTAAAGGCAGTACAAACTGCCTTTGAAGAATTTGTTGCCTCCCGTTCAGCTGATTTCTTTAAGAAGGGCATCAATAAACTGCCACTGCGTTGGCAAAGATGCATTGATTGCAATATTAGTATTTATACGTATATGTTAATATTGACTTGTTTTTAATATAATAAGACATTGATTTAAAAGTATTTATGATAAAGAAAGCATACGGAACAGCAAACAATTACTGATGTATTTTTGTCGTTCTACAGGGATAATTTTATAAACGATGGCAACTTCTTTAACATTTAAAATAGTCTCATTTATTTTTAAGTTTTAATTACCTACGAAATTGGTACATATTACGTAGATAACCTTTCATTATTTTAACTAACGTTTTTCTACTAATAAAACTGTATCTTATTTTTATTTTCATATTTTTACGTGTTCATGTCAGATTTTTTTTTTTTGTTATTTCAGGTTCTAGTATACGCTGGCTTAGTAGTGAGCAGTATAGGTGAAGGAATGATTGCTGGTCAAATATCAGGCATGATTGCAGGTTTGCAGTCTAATGATAGTGACATCTTTGTCAGTGAGGAAGTCATCTCTTGGATAGGTTAGTATGTCTCTGCCACTAATCTTCTATTATTATAGCAATGTATATTAAATGTAAATCTTTATAATAATATTTTAAGTTATTGTTTCATTATCTCGTAATACAGTATAAGTCATCATCATCGTTACGCTTATCCCACTCAAGTAGATTCGGCACAACATGTTTTCTTTTTCCATTCTCTCCTGTCAGATGTCATCTCAGTATTCACACCTTTTACGGACATATCGTTTTTCACACATTCCATCAATACCTTTTTCGGTCTTCCTCTACTCGTTTATTCGTCCACTATCATACTCAACACTTTTCTAGTTACATAGTTTTCATCTCTCCTCATGACATGCCCATACCATTCTAACCGATTACTCCTCAACTTCTCTGTCACTAGTGCTATTTTCAAACTGCCTCTAATATACACATTCTTAATCTTATCAATTCTAGTTATACCACAACCTTAACATTCGCATCTCTGCTGCATGTAATTTTCTCTCATCCGTCCCTTTCGTAGCCCAACACTTAGATGCATATAGCATGACTGGTCTTATCATAGTTTTATAAACCTTCCCCTTGAGTTTCAAAGGCATTGGTGGATCACAAGTTACCCCAGACACATTTCATCCATCCTACATTTATCCTATTCCTCACATCCTTATTAATGCCACCGTCGTTTTGTATCAATGAACCGAGATACCGAAAATTGGAGCAGGCTGGTAAGGATACACCATCTAAGGCTATAGGAGAAAAACTAGATGTACCACCGAAATCGCAAAACAAATGTTCAGTTTTTGTTCTACTAATATTCAAACCAACATTGTCCAGTCTTTCTCGCCATTTTTCCAGCCTGCTCTGGACCTCTGCAGTATCTTCTCCGATAAGAATAATATCATCAGTAAACAGATACACTAAGGTGTCTCCTCCTGTATGTCTGATGTTAACGCATCCATAACAAAAGGGAATAACTAAGGGCTTAAAGTTGAACCCTGGTGAAAACTTACAGCCACATTGAAACTGGTAATTCCAGTTGAGTTGAAATGGTAACTCCAGCCGCTGACCTAACGTGTGTTTTGGCTTGACTGTACATACAACGAACAAGTTGTACATACTTCCCAGGCACTCTTTTCTTTTTCAGAGCCCACCACAATACATCACGGGGTATTCGATCATATGCTTTCTACAGATCAACAAATACCATATGTAAATTCTTATGTACTCGTCTGTATTTTTCACACAGTTGCCGAAGTGCGAAAATGGCATCTGTTGTAGCACGTCCAGGCATAAACCTAGATTGATTTTGAGTCACTTCAGTCTCATCTCTTATTCGTCTCGCTATCACTCTTTCCCAAACCTTCATATTATGTGACATGAGCTTTATTCCTCGATAATTGTTACAGTCCTGCACATCACCGTAATTCTTAAAAATAGGCACTATTGCACCATTCATGTGGGATCGCTTCCTCTAGTAACATCTTATTAAAAATAACGTCAGCCACATCCATCCATCCATCTACTTTTAAAAACTTCCATACTTCAATAGATATGCCATCTGGCCCAACGGCTTTTCCGTTTTTTATACAATTCACAGCTCTTCTTACATCATCCTCAGTTATTTCTTGTACAACGCCTAAATTTGATGGTACGGCCTCTAACTCTCCGGTCTTGTAATTTTCTTCATTCATCAGTCTTTCAAAATATTTCTTCCATCATCTTTTAACGTGTTTAAAAGAGATATTACACACGAGATATTATTTTCTCTTGCTTTTGCTAAACGATACAAATATCTTTGTGTTCGTGAGTCCTCTAGAGATTTGTAAAAATCATCTTGAACTTTAGCTCTGGCAAAAGCAACTGATCTTTTTGCATTCCTTTTACATTCTACATACATTGTTCTTTTATTTTCTTTAATCGTACTATCTTCATCCTCAATAAATTTCCATTCATTGAAAGCCGTTTTCTTTTCTTTCAAAGCATTTGTACTTCTTCGATCCACCACCAAGTATCCATATATATCTTTCCTGTTTCTTTCGTTTTACCAAACACATCCCTTGCTACGATCCTTATACATGTTGCCATTTCATTCCAATATTCATTAACAGTTTCGCTTCCATATTTTCCATTTCTATCATTTTATTAACTATTTTTGTCCTAAATTCTTTCGCATACTCATCTTTCTCTATTAGATACCATTTAATTCTGGGTGGGGGGACTGGACCTTTTTCCGGTCATTTTTAATTTTATTATTAAATGTAACACTATTAAACGATGTCGAGTAGCTAATATATCTCCAGGCAGAACCTTTTTTTTTATAATGCACTGTGTGACGCTTGACCTCAGTCTCACCTGATGAAAAGTGAAGACGAGGTCTAAGGTGTAACGCGTTCACCCAGTAAAAGCACATTCACTCTTCTTTTGAAGATTACTTCGTCATACACCTCAGGAAAAACAGATGGAGGCAGCGCATTCCATTCCTTCGCGGTTCTCATAATAAATGACGAGGCAAAGCTCTTCGTCCGGATGAATGGTATGTTAACTACGAACGAATGGAGACCCGCACGGCGTCTGGTAGTCCTGAGATGAAATAGGGACTGCACATTCTCCAAAGTGTAGCCGATAGAAAACTACAAGACAGCAACCCGCCGATGTCCCAGTGATTGCAGTTTGGCGGTTAACAGTGATTTGTCCCCGACAAGTCTTCAAGCTCTGTGATCGACGGAGTCCAGTAAGGCTAAATGGTGTTTGGAACACCCATCCCAGAGGTGGTAGCAATACTCCATACACGGCCTTATCTGCGACTTGCAATCTTTCACTATCTAAATACTATTTCTTCGTAACATAAAATAATCAATTTGGGTATTGTGATTACCACTATTGTATGTGATTAAGTGCTGATCTTTTTTTTTGAAAAAAAGTATTAGCTATGGCAAGGTCGAAAGCAACTGCAGCTTAAATGAGATTTTCACCTTCTTTAATACAGTATAAGTAAGCACTGAAATAGTTCTATGGTGGGTTAAGGTTCCAGATATGTTGCTGATGATAAACCTCATTTAATACACTGTTAGTATTTACATATCTAATGTATACGTTACATGTTACTTTAAGTTGAGTGCGTGTCTTGTCTTACTTACAATTGTTTTAAAGAGCATTTCTATAATTGTACATGGTCTCACAATTTTATATTTCTTTAATACCATTTTTAAAAACGCGTGCGGAGCTGCGGGTAAAGCTAGTCTATCCATATAATAAAAATGAAGTGTCTGTATGTAATCTATATCTATACATATAATAAAAACGAAGTGTCTGTATGTAATATCAAAATAAAAAAATGACCCATTGGGTATGAAAGTATACAAGGTTCTGATAGAAAAATGCAATTTTTAAAATTTTTGTCAGTCTGTCTGTCTGTTTGTGCCGGGTAATCTCCGAAATGGCTGGACCGATTTGGACAAAAATTTCACTATCAGATAGCTGAAATCACAGCGGGTAACTTAGACTATTCTAAATTAGATTAGCTGTTAACCGTGGCTTTGCCTGCATTACCATCTCCAAAACGGTTAAACCAATCTTCAAGAAACTTTCATTGACAGATAGCTGAGCTTGTAAAAAGTAATTCAAAAAATTTTACTTTATACTAGCTGTTAACCATGGTTTCGCCCGCAATACTATCTCCAAAACGGTTAGATCGACTTTCACGGGACTTTCACTGTTAGACAGCTAACCTTATAAGAAGTAATTGAGGTTATTCTATTTTAGACTAGCTGTTACCCGCGATTTTGTCTGTATGACATTTAGCAAGATTTCAACTTATTCATTATTTTTAATAAGACACATAATTATCAACTTAATGGTTAAAATTCGTCATTATAATTATTAGTAGCTTTGAAGATAGACGAGGTCTTCCTAATAAGATCTTAGACTATAAACATATTACGTAAAGAGTTCCATAATAGAATTTCTTGCGGAACAGACGAGCTTTTATTTTTGTATAGTCACAAAATCTTAATTACAATAGAAATGTATATTAAATTTAATGTAAATGTAAATCTTTATAATTAATACATGAAGTAATGGTTTCATTTGTTCCTTATACAGTGTAAGTGAGCACTGAGGTAGTTATATAGTGGAGTAAGGTTTCATATATACTGCTGATGACAAACCTCATTTGGCACACTGTTAGTATTTATGTATGTTTCTAATGTACACATTACATATTACTGTAAGCGGCGTGGGTTTCGTACTTACATTGTTTTTAAAGAGCATTTCTATAATTGTTCATAGTCTCACAATTTTATAATTCTTTGGTACAATTTGAATAAAAAACGCGCGTGGAGCTGCGGGTACAGTTAGTTAAATATAAAAGAGGAATTAGTTGTTAATACAATTCATTACTTATGTACGGTTAGTTAAGCCCTTTAGTTTACATTTATCAATATATCTCCTTTAAGAGTAATTACATAGATTTTTTAAATTATAATAAATAATAATTTAATTGACATTGAAATACGTAATATTATACTAAAATATGTACAGAATACAAAACACTATGAACATTAACGTGTAACGCGTAACGCGTTTCGTAGGTGGCAGAGCTACGCTGAAGCTACTACTGGTTTCAGCATGAATGGGTCGGCTCGTCTGGGGTAGTACCACCCGCCCCACAGAAACACCGACGTGAAGTAACAATACTTGCAGCGTACCTGCGACTCCCCGGGTGTTGCAATTGTCTATAGACGGTGGTGATCACTTAACATTAGGTGCCCCACCTGTTGTTAACTTGCCTCCTATGATATAAAAAAAACTAAAGTGTTTTCCTACCGTATTATAAGAATTATCACTTAAATAAATAATAAAATCCGGGTACGTTGTAATACGTTGAAACAAATGCACCAGATGTGTTCTAGAAAGGTGACCTATATTCATTAAATATTTAAACAGCATTTTTATGTTAATTTAAAAGCAAACTAAGCAAGTCCTTAAATGACACCTGATATTTTCCATTACATCACACAATTCAAACAGAGTAACGCAATGAAATCTTCTAATATAAACGAAAACTTATATAATACATGCAAATTAAAGTTCATTTATATTTACCAATGTAAATAAATAATAGTACAGTTTAATTACACACATTATATACACTATTTGTATAAAAACATACATAATTCTACATATTTTATCTATATATTAATACGTGGAGCAAACAAATTGTACCCCTTTTTAACCTATTTGCCGTGAACGGGTGAACTTGAAATTTTGCATAGTTAAAGTTTATATGGCGGAGAAGTGCAGAAAGCTGTTATTTTATATAAAATGCATTAGAAGTACACTAAATTTATTAAAATATGCACTACTCACACTACTGCTTGAGTTTTACACAACATATACACACATGTAAATAAAAAAGACATTTTGACAGCCGTCAAACATTACGAAGTTCAAAAGAGGTTGTGAAGGTGAAGAAGAGGTGTTATGCTCGACTGTGTGTATTTTTTAACTCTTACGTTACAATTACCATTTTTCATCCTATATTCAACAATGATATTATAAAATATAACTATTATTGTAATGTTTATTATTTTTTATGGTGAACTCACTTCAAATGATGAATTAATAAAAAAATGAGCCAAATAATAATTTGTATAACCAAAATAAGAATTTTGTTTATAAAAGTAATCCATGACCTAGACCTCCGCGGTTACAATGTTGCAATTCAACCTCATGTATCAACAAAAAAGAATTTATTTTCAAAAGCTAATGGTAGTATTAAAAACATCTTTGTCTAGGATTCACCATTTGATTGTATTGTGCAATAATTACTTTTCCAAACGATGATACTGGGCATATCACTATTTCTCATGATGAACAGGCTAAATTTAATTCAATATCACCCACCCATGGTGTCGTGTAAAATTAATTGATTATTGTGTCATGGGTTGCGATAAATTTCAAACAATATAAAAATTTAACAATAGCAAAATTAAGGATTTTGATAAGAACAATTTTACTAGGTCTTAGTTTAAATTTATATAAATTTCTTTTCTCTGCAGTTTCAGTTAGCGGTGCAGCATCTCTCTTTGGGTTGGGTTTGGCGGCTCTCATCAGTACGAAGTACGGACGCGGCAAGGCTATTACATTGTTAACTATACCAATAATAGTGACATGGATCATGATATATTACGGCAATAGTGTACCAGTTTTCATTATTACAAAGGTTATAGTTGGTATTTTCTCCGGAGGTCTCCTTGTGATGTTATGTATAACCACAGGTGAATATGCACCTTCGCACAGACGCCCAATTTCTTTGTATATCGTTATATCTGTTGCGTTTACTTTTGGTACAACTTTAAGTCACATTTTATGCATATTCTTTCATTGGAGAACCGTAGCATTGATATCAATCATTCCAGCCGTGATTTCGTGTATTCTTCCTTATTTTTGGGTGGAAAGCCCTGCATGGTTAGCGTCCAAAGGAAGATTCGAAGAGTCTGAAGTCGCTTTTAGAGCACTCTACGGGTATTCTGAAAGTGCAAACGCAGAATTGAGTTTCCTTTTAAATGTTGAGAAAATAAAACAAGGCAAAAGTCAGAGAAAGATTGAAAATTTTAAATCTCTTTTACATAAATTTATAATTATATTTACCAAAAAGTCTTTTTGGAATTTGTGCTATCTAAGTGTCTCCACTATTGTGTATAAAATAGCGGGTGGGAAATATTTCTTCATTACGCTCGCCATTACAATGCTCCAAGACCTAACAGGCAGTGGCGATATATTGTATTTTATGTTAGTTGTTGATGGATTCTTTTTAATAGGCACGTGTCTTTCTTGTTTATTAATAAGCAAAATACAAATGAGAACTCTATTGTTCTCATCTGGTGCAATATCAGTTATTATACTGGCGATATTAACTACTTGTATATATTTTAAATTGACGCTTGTGATAAGTTTCGCTTGGACCAAATGTATACTACTTGCTTTATATTTTATCACTATTAATGCTGGGCCTTATCCTGTGTTAGATAGTTTGTCTGCAGAAATATATCCGCTAGAACTGAAAGGGTACTATATGTTTCTTTTTGGGTTTATAGCAACAACAGCTGTGTTCATAAATTTAAAGTTTGCGTTGGCAATGGTTAATTTATTAGACTATCATGGTATATTTCTATTGAACATTATTTTTGCGGTTGGTTCACTTGTCTATATGTGGTTTCGATTACCAGAAACTAAGGGTAGGACGTTACAGGAAATTGAGCTGTTCTTTGAGAATAATACGTTCGACAAGGTAGACAAAATGACGAATGAAACTTATCATAATGAATTGAACATTCTGATGAATCGCGAGCAAAATAATAAAATTGGTTCAAAATCAGAAGAATTTTGACCCCATTTAATTATGTGCAATATAAGTATTTAAAAAAAAACAATAATAATTGTGTGAAATGTAAAAAAAAAATTCAATAAAAAATAAAAATTACTATAAATATTTTTTTTTTGTGTAATAAAATAAATTCTTTCAACAAATATTTATATAATTATGTTCAAATATGTTTTTATAAGCACTGGCCATTTCCTTGCATATAATTTGTATATTTAGAAACATGCAACATACACTGTGTTTAATTTTACTTTAATATAGTATGTATAATAAATACAATAATAAATTTTTCTTTACATGAGTTTCATTTTTTTACTTAATATTTCGGCAAAATTTATATTGGTTTAATCACTATGATGTAAAAAAGGGAATTACGAATATAGGTCTTTACCTATGTTTTCGAACTGACAACGCTATTGGTCTTCCTAGGTCTTCACAGCTTCGCCGGACTAGCATTTACCTATGAAATTGTCGTTTTGTATGAAAAAATTTAAACGATTTTTTTTTCATGTATTTTTATTTGTATTAATCTACTTCGATTAGTACATACAATCAATGCATCTTTACCAGCGCAGTGGCATTTTATTGACACTAAAGAAATCAGCTGGACGGGAGGCAACAAATTCTTCAAAAGCATTTTGTACTGCCTCTCAGGTATTGAATTTTTTTCGCGCCAAGTTGTTATCCAAATTCTAGAAAAAGGAGTAGTCTGTAGGCGCAAGATCTGGTGAGTAGGGCGGATGACGGAGTACTTCCAACTCCAGTTATTGCAACTTGGAGACCGTCTGCTGTGCAGTATGAGGCCGCGCGTTGTCGTGCAGGAGCAGCAGGAACGAGCAATTGACCAATGCTGGTTGGAGATGTGCCAGCTTCTCCATTATTGTATTCAGTTCTTCACAGTACACATCTGTAGTAATGCTTTGGTAAGAAGCTGTGATGAATCACATCGGCGCTAGACCACCAAACAGTGACTATCATTTTTCTAGGGGTAAGTTTTCGTTTAGGGCATTGCTTAGGTGCTGAACCAGGATCCAACCAACTTGCTGAGCGCTTGCGGTTATCAAACAAAATCCATTTTTCATCGCAGGTAAGAATGCGGTTCAAAATTCCTTCAGTTGTGTGTCTGTTGAGCGGTGCAAGGCACATCTCGACGCGTACTTCGTGCTGGCGATCATTGATTTCGTGGGGCACCCATTTGTTAAGCTTTTTTACCTTGCCAATTTGACGCAAATAGACCAATATTGTTTTGACGCTAACGTTGAAAGCTGCTACTAATTCAGCCGTTTATCATCAGCTTCCACAATCGCCTTTAATTCGTCATTTTCGACCAAAGCCTTCGGACGACCGCGAGGTACATTTTTCAGGTCGAAATTCCCAGAATGGATGTGACCAAACCAATAGCAGGTGGTGCATTGATTTGTGGTGTTAGCTCCGTTGATGTTGCGTGCCACTTGTGCCACTTAGCTGCCACGACGGTACTCATATTCCATAATTACTCGAATTTTTAACGTATTCATGATGACAAAAAGTTTGAAATGCGATGAAAATATAACGCTAATCAATAAACAAATGACTACTTTTGGAAATAGAATTCCATGTTTTTAAAATAAAATCAATTTGAAAGTAGAATTCTTAGCCATACAGAAATTATTTTGCTTTGAAATGGCTAGTACTGCAGAACGGCAATTTCATAGGTAAAGATCTATTATGTTAATAATAGATTATGCCCACTAACTATACACATATAAAGAATGTAAATGTACTTTTCGATTTTCGTTAAAAAATGTTGCAAGTGTCTACAAATAAGTAATAAAATACATATCAATTATTTTTTGAAATGTGTCTGTCACTGCTAATTTAATGCGTTCATCGTTCATGCGTTCATGCGTAAAAATCATAAAGTATATTTTCGAAACTAACTTAGTCTTTGTTTCATGGAAATCGGTTTACTCTTTCAAAAGTTATTATAATTTTAATGAGGACGCGGCGTAAGTACGAGGGAAGACTAGATAAGTAAATGGTCGCAATACATTCCAGGTGACTTTATTAGTCATTGTTTTATCAAAAGAGTCCATGCGGACGAAGTCGCGGGCACAGCTAGTTTATATATATTAGTGCTATTTATTTAGTTTTTGTCATCTCACGAGGACATTATGCAGGTGGTAGAGCCAGGCTGAAGCTATTTTTGGTTTCAGCATGAATGGGTCGGCTCCTCCGGGGAAGTACCACCCCTCTCACCGATAACCGACGTGAAATAACAGTGCTTGCATTGTTGTGTTTTGTTCGGCCGGAGAGAGAGCCGGAGGCCCACGTCCCTTCCTCTTTCCTGCTTTCCCTTTCCTTCCCCTCCCCCTTCTCCAATATACAGGCTGGCAACGCACTTGCGACGTCCCTGATGTCGCTAGTGTCTATGGACGGTGGTGATCACTTAACATCACGTGACCCACCAGTTCGTTTGCCTCCTTTGATATAGAAAAAAACACACAAATAGTTACAGTATTTAGAAATTCTGCCAATAAGTTTGAAACGTAAACTAAAAGCAATAACAAACAAGACATAGATATTTTTTTATCTAAGTATTTCCTAATATTTCTTTTGCTTATAATAGAGTAAAACAGATTTCGTTTTATTTCGCTCATTCATTGTACAAGAAAATGTAGAAAGAAAAATGATTATTTTCATAATGTTAGGATTTTGAATTTGAATATTTATAACTTTTTACACAACATAATTGTGGCAACTATGTACCATTCCATAACAAAAGAATAGAAGAAAAGGAGATTCAATACTTTTTAGGTTTCTATGGACTTTTCTTGATTTTGATAATATCTCGAAAACTAAACAAAATTCTAGTGTCGGTATTTTTATTTAGTATTTATCATAATTAGACCCATCAAATAGATACATAAACGATACGTGTCGCAAAATCGAATCTTATAAACACACACTGTCATGGATTTAACTAGTGAAAAATGTCGTATCATAATTTACTACGATTTTAATATTTATTATGGGATAATAGATTATGATTCTAAGGTCGTCAGATTTTACTTATTTTATCCTACAAGAAATATAAGTTTATTAACACTAAAAATGAAAATTTATTTTTAATTATTTCAAATTATTATTAACTATTTAAAATTAAGAAATTAAGTACATATAAAAAATACATATAAAAATTATTATTAATAATTTAAAATTGAAATTAAGTACATATAAAAAATCGACTTCAATATAAAACAACAAAAAGGTGCGAAAATGCGAAAGTAAACCGCTCGTTCATTTTTTTAAAAATTGCATGTTATCTGTGATTACTCATAACGCATTAATAAAATAAAATTACATATACTGATCTCTTTAAATGTATATAATCTGTATTTATTTTGCGTAACTATAATATAAAATATGTTGTTTCATTTGTTTTTTATAACTTAATTACTATTTTGTAACTAGGATGGTAAGTAATATTTTTAAAACAAGGTAAGGTAAGGTAAGTAATAAAACTTAAATTGTTCCATAAGTTTCTATTTTTTTTTATATATATTATTGGAGGCAAACGAACAGACGGGTCACCTGATGGCCAGTGATCACCGCCGTCCATAGAGACTATCAACACCAGAGGAGTCGCAAGTGCGTTGCCAGCCTGTATTTGGAGGAAATTAGTTAGTGAGGGGGACACGAGAGTGCCGGGGAGAGGAGGTGGTCCTTCGGCGCTCTCACTGACCGAACGAAACGCAACAATACAAGCACTGTTACTTCACGTGGGTTTTTTGTGGGTCGGGTGGTGCTACCCCGGGCGAGCCGACCAATTCATGTTGAAACCAATAATAACTTCAACGTCGCTCTACCACCTACTGCACTAACAATAATAGATTATCAAGCCATTCGTGATTACTTATATATGTCGTAAAGTACTTAAATGTTGTGTGTGAAACGACGTGGAAAAATAATTGTCCGTATTTTACAATTACACGAGTAAACTCCTGCATGAATTATTTTAGATACAGTATGCAAAACTGTTTCATAGAAACAAAAAAAAAAAAGAAAATATATCGAATAACGTGGCGTATTCCCTTATAGTTTATGCCCACTCTTTCTGAATGCGCTAAAAGTATTCAACCATGAAGATGGTAAAATAATAAATGAATTAATGCGTCGCTTGCAGGTTCTAGTTCGTTAGACAGCGTGATTATTTTTAGCCGTTTCTTTTCTTTAAGAATAAGTTTTTGACCATGATCGTGGCATTTACTCTCTGGTAATTGATATTATTAAAAAGGTACATAATAGAATATTAAAGATCTTATGTTTACTGTATATAAAACAAATACCCTGCATTAAGCTTATGATAATTCGCGCAGACATTGTTATCGTACTGCACCATTATTTTACATTTCTTGATATCTCAAATAGTAACTAATGTATTTTAATTTGAGTTATCAGCATTTCTGTATAGCATTTGGTTCATTTTACTTAATCGCGTGCACAAGTGTTCATTGTTAGAATAATATATGATAATTTAACATTTATTTATTTTTCTAAGCTTTGTGTTAAAATGCCATCTCCCATAGTACGACAGGTGAGTAAAATGTTATAATGACTAGTATCGCCAGTAATACTCTGGGGGTAAATTTCGCTCCCGCACACCAGACTAGGTCCATTCGGCAGCGGCTTCAGCTTATAGGTCCGTTCCCCCGGTCTGTACCCAGTGTGCCCTTGAGTACGCTGCCTACGCGATACAGTGACACAAAGTTTTACAACGCAGCAACAATATTACAAATATCACCTCCATATACGTGCATGCACACATGCTTACACATGAAAGTGGAAGGGTTTTATTTTAGTTTTTTCGTTATTGAACTGAAATAGTTTAGAAAAAAATATCCGACACAAAATACATATAAGAGTTGTTGAGGTACACATATGCTGCATACATATGCATATGCTTGCACACATATGCATACATGTTTCAATAATTCATTTAAGTATAAATATGTAGTTTAGCTTGGGTTAGCTCAGATAGGTCGTCGGTTGGTACCTGCACCGAATAGCGCGCAGGGAGCCGACCGCCGCATGTCATGAGTGCGGCGTTGAACCGGACACCGCGCAGCACACACTTTCTGAGTGTGCTGCGTGGGAGGAGCAACGCCGCATTCTGGCTGCGGCGGTAGGAGGGAATCTCTCGCTGCCGAGCGTGGTTGCGGCCATGCTCGGTAGCGAGGAAGTATGGAACGTAGTTGCCTCCTTCTGCGAGGAAGTCGGGTCCGCGAGAACGACCCGTTAAGCGGCCGTCTCCGCCAAAGGAGGACAGGCAGGAGGAGGCGGCAGTTTGACCGCCTCCTCCCGCCACCGTAGCCGGACCTAGGGACGGGTGGGGCTGGGGCCCCACCTTCCCATTGCACAGGTCCGGCAGACGAGAAGGAGACGGCCGGTGTGTACCCGGCTGTCTCCTTACAAGACGAGGCTCGGCGGCGGCACTTCTGCCGCTGGGCCACACCGCTGGGGCGGCACGATGAAGTCTATAGAGATCTCGTGCCGCCCCAACAATAGTGGAAGACGTACACCGTGGGGTTTTAGTCCGTGCGAATCGGACATAACCCACCCTCTCCCCAGGGGGGGTGGGTATCCGTTAGGGATTTCCCCACGTAAAAAAAAAAAAAAAAGATAGGTCGCGATTTGCATGTATCAGGCAACAGCGCAAGCCGAATTATGCCGTGAACCCTCGAGCTAGTTGTCAAATAAAATCGGCTGAATGCCTTAAGAACTCGTCCTAGTAGTCCGTTGAAGCTGTTAAGACCTTGCTAAGTCAATAGCGTAATCAGTTTAAAAAAACCAGTAACATATTTTAAAGAGCTTATCAAGGCTTTTAACACGCTTAATGCTGGAGAGGACCATACTCGATAGGAATCAGTTAGGTTTTGGTGAGAACGCTCACTGAATAATGCCGTCTGACGAAACATTTGTACAACATCAGTGTCCAAAGCTTAGGGGAGTGCATGAGACGGTGTGTATGAGATTTAAAAACAGCTATTGTGAGAATGTGATCCACTGAAGACTAGAGGCAACCGAATTCTCAAATCTAAAGCTATATCAATAATATTGTTCATCGCCAGCCTGTAAGAGAACCATTACACGCCATAAATTTTTAACTATGAATTACTTTTTTACGCAATTAATATCTCATTATTTTAACTAACGTTTTTTTAATAAAACTGTGTAACTTTTCATAATTTCACGTTTTTAAGTAAGACTTTTTTTATAATTTCAGGTTCTGGTATACGCTGGCTTAGTGGTCAGTAGTATAGGTGAAGGAATGATTGCTGGTCAAATATCAGACATGATTGCAGGGTTGCAGTCTAATGATAGTGATATCTTTGTCAGTGAGGAAGTCATTTCTTGGATAAGTTCGTATATCTACTGCTGAGTAAAAATAAAAGAGGAATTAGTTAGCATAATTCATTACTATGTATGGCAGATTAAATCGTTTTAACATAATTACATTTATCAATACATTTCCAAAGAGACAGTAGAATATTTACAAAAGACAAAACACTATAGGAATTAAATACACAATGCCACAATATAATATCCAAAAATAAAAAATAAGGCTTATGGAAATGTGTTCAAGCAAATGCACTATATATTCCATTTCTCAATATTCAAATTCTTCTTCTTAATTTTGTTAGCCAGAAAGTTTCTTTGAAAATCGTCTGCCTACTCCGAAATTGATACATAAGGTACAGACCAGAAACACATCTCATTAGTTGGAGAAAATTATTTATAAGGCGCCAACTAACCCGATCGCAACGATTTATATTCGTTCACTATTTAATCTGTCTAAAGAAGTTGTCGCGTTAGAGATGTATAAACCAATTTCAACAAGTTCGTGATACAAAAGTTAAATTATCTAAAACCCGTTACAATGATTATACGTTTGCAATGTTTATATTGCATTTTACATAAATAGTTACATATTTGGCAATTTAAAGAAGTAGTGAACCATTTTTAAGCAAGTATTGTCATAAGAACTTGCTGATGTATCTGCAAATATTACCCAATATAGATCGCTTATGAAATTGTTTTCTTTGAAAAAACCGAATCCCTTATTAGGGTATAAGAATTGTATTGCATGTTAAGATAAGCACGATTAAAGAAACAATATTATTTATAATAGACAGTATTCCATCAACAGATGCGTAACTTTCCAAATAAATATATATAAATACCGTTCTATTGGTTGTATATAAAAATGAAAAACATAATTGGAGTGTTAGCTATAAAGGTTAAACTATGACCTAGTCAGCAAAAACAGTAATCAACTGTGTCTTTAAAACTAATAAAATTAAGGGTATTAATAAACACAGATATTTTATTTTACTGAGCTTTAGTTTAAATTTATCTACAATTCCGTTCTTTGCAGTTTCAATTAGTGGTGCAGCATCTCTCTTTGGGTTGGGTTTGGCGGCACTCGTCAGTAACAAGTACGGTCGTGGAAAGGCTATAATCATATTGGGTATACCAATAATAGTAACCTGGATTATGCTATATTATGGCAATAGTGTGGCAGTATTTATTATTACAAAGGTCATAGTTGGTATTTTCTCTGGAGGCACCTTTTTAATGTTATGTATAACAACAGCTGAATATGTACCTTCGTACAGACGGCAACTTTATTTGTATATCGTCATCTCTGTGGCCTATATCTTTGGTATAACATTAAGTCACATTTTATGCACAATCTTTCATTGGAGAACCGTAGCATTAATATCAATAATTCCTATCGTGATTTCGTGTATTCTTCCTTATTTTTGGGTGTAAAGCCCGTCATGGTTGGCTTCCAAAGGAAGATTCGAAGAGTCTGAAGTCGCTTTTAGAGCACTCTACGGGTATTCTGAAAGAGCAGATGCAGAATTAGATCTTCTACTAAATATTGAGAAAATAAAACAAAGCAATAATCAAGGCAAGAATGAAAATTTTAAATCTCTTTTGCATAAATATATAATTCTATTCACCAAAAAGTCTTTTTGGAATTTATGCTATTTAAGCGTTGACATTCTTGTGTATAAAATAGCGGGTGGAAAATATTTCTTCATTACGCTCGCCATTACAATGCTCCAAGACTTAACAGGCAGTGGTGATATATTGTATTTTATGTTAGTTGTTGACGGCTCCTTTTTAATAGGCACGTGTCTTTCTTGTTTATTAATAAGCAGAATAAAAATAAGAACATTGTTGTTCTCATCTGGTGCAATGGCAGTTATTATACTGGTGATATTAACTGCATGTATATATTTTAAATTGACACTTGTGATAAGTTTCGCTTGGACCAAATGTATATTACTTGCTTTATATTTGATCACTATTAATGCTGGGCCTTATCCTGTATTAGATGGTTTGGTCGCAGAAATATATCCTTTAAAACTGAAAGGGTACTATATGTTTCTTTTTGGTGCTATATCAACGATTGCTCTGTTCTTAAATTTAAAATTTGCATTAGATATGGTTAAAGTATTGGACTATCATGGTGTATTTTTATTAAACATTATTTTAGCCGTTGGTTCCCTTGTTTATATGTGGTTTCGATTACCCGAAACCAAGGGTAGAACTTTACAAGAAATTGAGCTTTATTTTGAAAATAATACATTTGAGAAAGTAGATAAAATGAAGAGAGAAAATAATTACAATGAATTAATCACACTAATAAATCGCAAGCTACAAGATAAAACTGATCCAAAACTGGAGAAAGTTTAAGCTCGTTGCATAAGTAGCTATTTAATATATATTATATATAACTAGCAATTTTCCGTAGCTTCGAACGTATTTTCTATGTAGAAATCACTTCCATAATTACTACATCCATATAATGTATATAAAAGAATAATTGATAAATGAATGATGGAAATAACAAATTATTATCCAAAATGATGTACCCATTTTCACCACTTTGGAGACTGAATTTATTAAAAAGTCTTTCTTAATGCAAAACAAAAATGTCTTACAAATTTTCACGACCCTAATCGCAGTCATTAGGATGTGGGTTGATATTTCAGCCAGTTATTTTTATATACATATTAAGGCGTTTCAAATGAATATACATAAAAAAACTAAATTTCTGTTCGTTGTAAAGCCTTGGAACTAACAAATTTAAGATCATTATTAAAAAAGCGGCTAAATTTATAATGAATTTAATTTTGGCTTCGAATAATTTTTGAATGAGTTTCTTCTTCGAAAAATTATATCAGAACTTTTTTGTAGAGCGTTTAATTCGCTACAAAAGTATGGAATGGAAATCGCAGAGCAATTTATGATTAGTTACAAAAGTCAGAAAAAAAAAATCCTGTGTAATTTTTAAGGGAAATCAAAATGTGCGATACGGACAACCTTAATATTAATATAAAGGGCTCCTATTTTTAAAGGCCTACTTCGGTATCTAATCGAAACTATTGAGTCTGGTTCCAAAAAAAAACATTATTTTTAAACGGCCTTATAAATTAGTAAAGGTATGCTACCTTTAAGAAATATAAACATGATGTAATTATGAACAACATACAATCAAAGATTACCTGAATAATGAAGGCGTTACTTTGTGGATATCCATAATGATGTGTTGCACAAACATAACAGCGCCCAATGAATTATTGCAAAGTAAAAGTCCACTGTAATATTTAATCAAAGATTGTTCTATATAAAAATATATTTTACTCTTTAATAGTCAATGGTGCTGATTCACGCAGATTGTCATGTTTTAAATACGATATTTTCTTCATGTGCACATATTATAGGTGGTAGAGTCAAGCTGAAGCTATTACTGGTTTCAGCATGAATGTGTCGGCTCCACCGGGGTAGTACAGCCTCTCTTAGAAACACCGACGTGAAGTAACAGTGCTTGCATTATTGTGTTTCGCTCGGTCAGTGAAAGCGCTAGAGATCCACCTATTCTTCCCTTCCCCCCCCCCCCAACACAGGCTGGCAACGCACTTGCGTCTCCCATGGTACTTATTGCAAGTGTCTATAGACTGTGGTGATCACTTAATATCAGGTGACCCATCTGTTCGTTTGCTTCCTATGATAAAAAAATCTATATATATATATTATATATTAGGATGGGTCAAAAAAGTCAAGTTTTTTTTTTTGATCCGACATACGAAAACTTGTTTCTAGCTACCTCTAGAAAGTGCTTACTAAATCTGAGCTCTTAATATTAACGGGAAGATTATGCTCATCATAGTTTTCTATTTTAAATTTAGTCTCATATGAAAATGGTCATAACTTATCACCAATTGATCATTAAACTAGTTGCATCGTCGATAGTTATAGGCAAATTGAACGCTCTACAAAAATGGTCTCTTATACTTATTTCATTAATCGAACCATTTAAAAGATGTTCAAGGTCAAAGATTGAAGTATTTTAAGGAAAATAACTTTTTGTTTTGAATTTTGTAACTTACTAAAGAATAATTTATATATATAATGTTTTGTAATGTAAACAAAGATTATTTTTATGTAGAAAAACTTGGGTATTATATTATACATAGTCCTGCCATAAATACTGAAACAAAGAAAAAATAAATTTCTATTGCAAATAGCATTTATTACTTTTACAATGTCTTGGTTTAATACATAAATATAAAACAATTTAAAATATATAAAGCTTATTCGTGGTCTCCATTGGCTGCAATACAGTCCTTTAAACGTTGAGGCCAGTTATCAATAGAAGCACGCACTCTTTCCATGGGGAAATTCTTCACTGCCAATCGTACGGATTGTTTTAGGGACTCAAAATTACCACGGCGTTTAGAGCAAGCCGTACTCTCTAAAATGACCATAAATCATAATCCAGCGAATTAAGATCGGGACTAGATGACGGCCAGTCTTCAGCTCTGATGAAGTATGAAACGTTCGTTTCCTACCAAGACTGCGTAGACCGAGCTTTATGACCCGGCGCCGAGTCTTACTGGAAGGACCATTCTTGGTTATCGAACATGGTGTTGTTAAGGGGCTTCACTACCTTCTCAAGAATGGTATCTTGGTACACTTGTGACGATGTTTTGATACCTTTCTCACACAGGTATGGCTCAGTCACTCGTTCATAGCTAATAAACCAGAAATCGAATAGTGCCCACTTTTCACTCTGTTGACTAATTGGGAAGCTTCCTTAGAGTTTTGAGCATAAACACGGCCATTTTGTTTGTTAAAATGTTGCTCAATTGTAAAAAAATTCTCATCCCTAATCAAATATTTTCTGTGAACTACCTTTGCATATCGCTTCAGTAGCTGTAGTAATTTACCACCCTATTCTTTTTTAAATTATTGGTTAAGAAATGACCAGTACGTCTCTTATAGGCTGCAAGTCCTAAGTCATCTTTTAAAATACACGATATGGTTGCATTTGGCTCCATACCTACTTTGTGTAATGCAATCACAGCGATTCGGTTCTCTTTATCATCCCACTCCATTTTAATATCGTAAAATATTGTATGATATATTGGCGCCAAAATGAGAAAACTCAATGAATAATCATATAAAAATGACATTTTCCAAATTCCAATGTAACATTTTGTTTATTTTTAATTGTAACAGTATTCATGGTCAGACTAAGTATACAAGTATATCGCGTTAAAAATGCCTTTTTTCTGTAATAGCATAAAAAATTAATTCCTGTACACAAATGTTTATATAATTACTTTAGAATAAGTTGTCGTAACAAAAATTCAAACGACATTGTTTATCTCGATGCATTTTTCAAACATGTACGGTGTTTAATTTTAGTCTAAATAATAATTTTTTTGTAACAATAAATAAAATATTTCATATATTTAAGTAATGCGTTTGATTTTTTTTCGTTTTTGTTGTTTAATACATATGTAAGAAAATTTGGTAAGTATGCGCTAACCTTATTAAGTGCATAACTATTGCTGACAGCTATTACCACCTTATGAGGACACCCAAATTGTATAATAAGTATCCAAAAAAAATGAGCCGTCACGGAACACCTGGCAGATGTGAAACATCGTAATTGTTCGAATCGAACGAATTTCAAATTCTCGAATAGGTGTGCGAGCTCAGTGCGTCAACAGAGATTGCGCACAGTCACTTGTGCATAGCATCGCATCGCCACGTTTCACACACTCGCCACGCCAACAATCAGGCTTAACCTCGCTTATAGATGTTTCACATCAAAATACATACATTTTACACTAACTGTTACCCGCGACTTCGTCGGCGTTGCTTCTTATCTTAACAATATTATTCTATAAACAGAAAAAATAATAGATTTTACTTTTAAAAAATATTTGGCAAATACTACTATTCATATCCTGTGTATGCACACCATACCGCTTGCCCCACTCCAGACATTGCTTAACGCGTAGTGCTTATAAAAATTGTAGTTTCTTAAAATTTCTTACCTCAAGAAACATATCTACTTTAGATAAGGACCAGGTGTCTATGAAGTGAAAATAAAAACATATAATCGTAATCTATCCAGTCGATGTACTTCGATCAGTTTATATGTATATAAACAAAATATAGTCATTTAAAAAAATACTGAAGATTAATTTGAACAGCAAAAAGCCAACGTCACGCGGTGGTTACAGACGGTCACCCATCCAAGTACTGATCGCGCCCGACGTTGCGCAGTGTCAGACTAGTATTTTGGCCTGGGTACATGTAATATTGTTATTCTGTTTTTTTTTTATATCAAAGGAGGCAAACTAACTGGTGGGTCACGTGATGTTAAGTGACCACCACCATCCATAGATACTAGCGACATCAGGTAAGTCGCAAGTGCATTGCCAGCCTGTATATGGGAGAGGAGTGAGGGAAAGAAAGGGAAAGGAGGAAAGAGGGAGGGAGGTGGGCATCCGGCTCTCTTACTGACCAAACGAAACACAACAATGCAAGCTCTGTTATTTCACGTCGGTTTTCTATGAGAGGGGTGGAATACCCCGGACGAGAAGACCCATTCATGCTGAGAACAGTAATAGCTTCAGTGTGGCTCTACCACCTACTAAATTGTATTGAGATTGTGCAGCTTATAAGAATAAATTTGATTAATTTACAAATTGTATGAAAAAGTATATAATTATTATTGCTAGGAGAGCCAATAAATATAAAAAATGGTTAATAATTGAAATTTATAAATTACGAAATGTAAATAAATCAAACGGTTATTGATTTCAAAGTTCGAAACAAGATATATTGTTTTAAATGTACATTTCTGTCGCCGGTCCTTATGAGTGCCTCTTGTTTCTTTCACCATCGTTATAAATTTTACCAAAGAATTAAATATAAAAATGAAACACTTTACACGTATAGAAAAATTTATTTTTAAGTACATTAAATATAAATACTTTATTAAGCTGTAATTAAGCAGTGTCTTACGTGCTTCTAAACAAGCTAATTATGTGAAACGAAATTGACAATGTTTTTTTGCTTATTATTGGGAAACCTATTTAAATGATTATATTAAAAAAATTGAGCCGTCATAGAACGCTTATACAAAATTATTTTGTATATATGCATGAAAGAACAGATTACGACAGGAATCAATTATAGCATAACGAAAAAAATAAAGCTAAAAAAATTACAAATCACTTCCATAAAATAATGACTTTTTTTGTTTTATTACATAAATAATCATTTTTATTAATTACAATAATTCAACTACGCACTGGCGCGGTGTGTTTGGCGACGTTTATCAAAGGGCGCTAGGTTTTCGATGTGTGCCACGTAACACTAGTAAAACAAACGGCCTACAAGATAAGGTTGCAAATGTTTTTAAGTACATCGTTAATAGTGCAATCGTGTTTTGCGTCGCCAAACCAACAATCAGGTTTCACATCAAAAAATGTTGAAAGGATTCAAATATTACATCTGTTTCAGAAAAGAAAAAACTAATTTTGTTCATCAAATTGAATACCTTATGACTGAAACAATCTTCAGCTGTATTTTTTTATCATTAGAATATTACTTTGTGTTTAATGCAGTATTGTGAAAAGAGATTAGAATTCCTCTGCCTTTGAATTATTTTTTTCTTCTAGCTCTAGATTCATCAGAGTGGCTAACTCATTGTGATTACTCTTCATCTTGTCTACTTTCTCGAATGTATTATTCTCAAAGAAAAGCTCAATTTCTTGTAAAGTCCTACCCTTAGTTTCTGGTAATCGAAACCACATATACACTAGCGAAGCAACCACAAAAATTATGTTCAATAAAAATATACCATGATAGTCCAATACATTAACCATATCTAAGGCAAACTTTAAATTTAAGAACAGAGCAATCGTCGATATAACACCAAAAAGAAACATATAGTATCCCTTTAATTCTAAAGGATATATTTCTGCAATCAAACTATCTAACACGGGATACGGCCCAGCATTAATAGTGATAAAATATAAAGCAAGTAATATACATTTGGTCCAAGCGAAACTTATCACGAGTGTCAATTTAAAATATATGCAAATAGTCAATACCACCAGTATAATAACTGATATTGCACCAGATGAGAACAATAGAGTTCTCATTTTTATTCTGCTTATTAATAAACATGAAAGGCACGTGCCTATTAAAAAGAATCCATCGACGACTAATGTAAAGTACAATATATCGCCACTGCCTGTTAAATCTTGGAGCATTGTAATGGCGAGCGTAATGAAGAAATATTTTCCACCTGCCGTTTTATATACAATAGTGGCGATGCTTAAATAACACAAATTCCAGAAAGACTTTTTGGTGAATAAAATTAAAAAATGATGTAAAAGAGATTTAATATTTTGACCCTCTCTTTGATTATTGCCCTGTTTCGTTTTCTCAATATTTATAAGAAGATTTAATTCTGCATTTGCACTTTCAGAATACCCGAACAGTGCTCTAAAAGCTACTTCAGACTCTTCGAATCTTCCTTTGGAAGCCAACCATGAAGGGCTTTCCACCCAGAAATAAGGAAGGATACATGAAATCACAGCGGGAACGATAGATATCAATGCGACAGTTCTCCAATGGAAGAGAACGCATAAGACATGATTTAAGGTCGTACCAGATATGAATGCAACAGACGTGACGATATACAAAAAAAGAGGTCGTCTATGTAATGGTGCATATTCACCTGTCGCTATAAATAAGGTCACGAGGATACCTCCAGAAAAAATACCAATTAAAGCCCTTGTTATAATGAAAATAGTTGCACTATTGCCATAATATATCATGATCCAGGTTATTATTATTGGCATGGTTAACATCAGAATAGCCTTTCCGCGTCCGTATTTGTTACTGACGAGAGCCGCCAAGCCTAACCCAATAAGGGATGCTGCAACACTAGTTGAAGCTGCAAAGAAAACAAATTTAAAGATTTTTCAGCTAAACCCTAATTAAATAATAGAATATTCTTAATTCAAGGTTGTTAATTTTATTGTTATTAAAGACAGAGTTATAAAATTTTGCGTAAAATAAAAGCGTTGGGGTTTAAGGGGTTTCGCGTAACATCTTAAGACTTGAGACACCCAAGCCAACCTCACCTGCACGTGGTGCACCCTGCTGATCAACGAACGAAGCAATGCCGAGAGCGGGGTGGTTTTACAACCTCACTGGGTCGCAACCACCATGTATATGGCGAAAAAGCCCGTCATAGTGACTCGCTTCTGCGCGTCGCGTTTCGGGATCAGCCTATGCATACCCAGTACCGGGCGACTTTCGTCATTATGGCCGGCATGTCAGCGGCGACCGGCGATGGATAATCTGTCTCTCGGTGGTTGCCGATGTTTTTGGATTGTACTATGCTTAACATCAGGCGTAGTGCAGTCACTACGTCGTGCTTCATATATATATATCATATATATATACATATACGATCAATGATTATGCTGAACACAAAAAGAGTGTCAACACGGTAATCACCGCCACTTATATGGGCAGTCTCAGTATAACTACCCGACATTTCATATATTTCCGACCGTATACTACCCGTCAGTCAACAAACTCTACATAATTATTCTCATGAAGAATGTATTGATAAATGTCATCGAGTCTAACCGATTAACGTCTCGATACATAAGGAATTAATTATGATAACAGCTAATTTATTTTCTACAGAAACGAAAACGAGAAATACGAACCTATCCAGGAGATGACTTCTTTACTGAGAAAGACGTCGCTATCATTTGACTGTAAGTCTGCAATTATGCCTGATATTTGACCAGCAACCATTCCTTCACCTAAACTACTTATTACTAAACCGATGTGTACAAGCACCTGAAATTGCAAAATAACTATATACTTACGAACACGAATACAAATGTAATTTATAGAGAACATTTGCGTTAATAAAAAGCGTTAGTTAAAATGACGAGATGTGAATTATAATATTTTCGACTGTAATTGGTTATTAAATCTTAAAAACACATGAGACAGTCATGAACTTTGAAAACCGTTCGGATACAACTATCATTGTGTAACAAAGTTATATTTACACTAGCTATTGCCCGCAGTTTCGCATTCGCTTTTCATCCAGCCGTTGCTATCGAGTAGTTTAGTTTTTTTTATTTATTTTTTTATATCATATAAGAGGCAAACGAACAGGTGAATCACCTGTTGTTAAGCGATCACCGCCGTCTATAAAAACTAGCAACCCCAGAGGAGTTACAAGTGCGTTTCCAGCCAGTGTTTGGGGAAATAGAGAGGGATTAGAGGAAAGGGGTAGGAAGAGGAGAGGTGAGGGTAGATGGGTCTCCGGCGCTCTCACTGACCGAATAAAACGCAACAATACAAGCACTGGTACTTTACGTCGGTTTTCTGTGAGAGGGTGGTGTTACCCCGGAGTAGCCGACCTATTCATGTTAAATCCAATTAAAACAAAAAAAACAAAGCTTAAGCGTGACTCTATCACCTACCACCTACTTTAGTCTATTAAAATATGTAAAAGGTTAATTATTTTTGATAACTCTACTGACAAATTTAATAAGCTATCAATTCTGGAGTGACATGTGCTCCCTGTGTAAAAATTGTTGTTGGGATTGGTTAGGATTACATACTTTTTCTGAAATAGGTTTCTTTTAAGACCACTAATAATTCTTATATCCCAATAATTTTTAAATAACGTATACTCTCCGTGTACACAATTACATAAGAATCTCCTTGTTTCCGCGGAGCACGACTTGTCTTGTTTTGTTAGTCATATGCCACTAATAAGTATTGACGAAGGAGTTTTTGGCGGGATCTTAGTCTGTCATGTAGTGGATTTTATATTTTATTCATAATCTTGTGTTATAGGACTCAATATTTTGTAAATTTGGTGGAGTTTTACGTAATATTGTTAGTTTATTGTGCATAAGTGAAGTGAATGGAAAATAATATCACGGAGCATGAAATTCTAAGATGCCACAAAAACTCCCAGGATGGTTCTAACAAGGGATCCATCATCTTGTTAGAATATTGACTCACACGACGCTTAATATTGAAGTGATCGCACGACGCTTGTAATATTATTGATTAGTCGACAATGGCAGTAATAATCTGAAAGATTGATTGCCAAAAATAAAGTGAAAAAAAGTATTGACGAAATAGTCATATTTGACTATCTTACATTTCAAGAATCGTCAAATTAACGAGAATATATTATTAACAATACTTTTACTCGAACAAGTTCGGAATGGCATCTTGTAATTTCCAGATATAAAAGTTTAACAAAGTCGGACATGACTTAAAAACTTTTTATTTTCTTGTTATTAGTTTATCCAAGATTCTCAAAGATATAAGTGATTACTTTACAGCCTATCAATTTCGTAATTATGTTTGTATACTTCACGTGTACAAGATTAAATTGTAATTCAAATACAAACAAAGTGATAGAATGTTTATATGCTTATCGTGTACAAAATTATATATGACTAGCCTCTGCCCGCGACTTCGTTCGCGTGGAATAGATACACTAACACTAAAACGCAGCAGTTTTCAAAAGGAAAAAACATCCCAATTATGAAACATCTTTCATCTGTGCTCCGCTCATATTGATCTTAGCGTGATTATATATAGCCTATAACCATTCTCGGTGAATGAGCTATATAACACTGAAAGAATTATTCAAGTCGGACCAGTAGTTCCTGAGATTACCCCCTACAACGTCACAACATCACAACGTCACAAACTCACAAACTTTACCTCTTTATAATATTACTATAGACGTATAGATATAGATAGATGAAGAAAAAATGCCTTCATAAAAATACATCCAGCTACTTATTATTTAATTATCCTGTTTTCGTAATCTTTAAACGCTAAACAAGGCAAAAGGTGGCTTACTTCTTAAAAGATTTCATATTGATATCGAATTATTCGAAACAGAAATCGAATCTTTTGAAATATCCAAAATTATTTCAAGTATTAAGTTATTGTTCATGTTGTTTGCTAAACGATGACATGTCACGTTACGATGTAGTTGAATTTATTTTTATGGGTCCTCAGCATGACAATATATTTGTAAAGATTTTGTGATTGAATATAAATGCAGTCATATTTAGAGATAACCATGATCCAACAATAAACTAAATTTTAATAAAACTAATAGTATCTTTACCTATCTTTACCTGTGAAATTGCCGTTCTGCAGTACTGGCCATTTCAAATCAAAATAGTGTTTGTTTGACTAAGAATTCTAATTTCAAATTAATTTTATATTAAAAACATGGAATTCTTTTTCCAAATGTAGTCATTTGTTTATTGATTAGTGTTACTTTTTTATTGCATTTCAATCTTTTTTGTCATCATGGATACGTTAAAAATTTGAGTAATTATGGAATATGAGTACCGTTGTGGAAACAACGCGGCACAAGCGGCACGCAACATCAACGACGTTTACGAAGCTAACAATACAAACCAATGCACTACCTGTTATTGGTTTGCTCGCTTCCGTTCTGGGAATTTCGACTTGAAAAATGAACTTCGCGGTCGTCCGAAGACTTTGGTCGACAATGACGAATTACAGGCGATTGTGGAAACTGATGATACATAATCTACGGCTGAATTAGCAACAGCTTTCGACGTTAGCGTCAGAACAATATTGGTCCATTTGCGTCGAATTGGCAAGGTAAAAAAGCTTGACAAATGGGTGCCCCACGAACTCAATGATTGCCAGCGCGAAGTACGCGTCGAGAGGTGCCTTGCACTGTTCAACAGACACACAAATGAAGGAATTTTGAACCACATTGTTACCTGCGATGAAAAATGGATTCTGTTTGATAACCGCAAGTGCTCAACAACTTGGCTGGATCTTGGTTTAGCACTTAAACAATGCCCTAAACGAAAACTTACCCCTAGAAAAGTGATGGTCACTGTTTGGTGGTCTATCGCCGGTATAATTCATCACAGCCTCTTACCAAACGTGGTGATCATTACTGCAGATGTGTACTGTGAAGAATTGAACACAATGATGGAGAAGCAGGCACATCTCCAACCAGCATTGGTCAATCGCTCATCTCCGCTGCTCCTGCACGACAACGCGCGCCCTCATACTGCACAGCAGACTATCTCCAAGTTGCAACAACTGGGGTTTGAAGTTCTCTGTTATCCGCGCTACTCACCAGATCTTACGCCTACAGGCTACTACTTTTTCCAGAATTTGGATAACTCCTTGGCGGGAAAAAATTCAATACCTGAGAGGCAGTATAAAATGCCTTTGAAGAATTTGTTGCCTCCCGTCTAGCTGATTTCTTTAAGAAGGGCATCAATAAACTGCCACTGCTTTGGCAAAGATGCATTGATTGCATGGGTAATTACTTCGATTGATACAAATAAAAATACGTTTAAATATTTTCATACAAAACGGCAATTACATGGGTAAAGGCCGTATATTTAACTACTTAAGATATTTATCATAACAATACGAAAACTAGGAAATTGTAACAGAAAGAGAAATAAAATTCTAAAACTAAGTTGTTACACTAAAACCATATTTTAGAATATTATGATTGTAACAGACTAACAGATTTTTTTTTTAAATTAAAATCAATTAATAGTGTATTCTATAAAGTGATACATCTCTACCGCGGGTATGAATATATTTCGTTTCAATTTGATAATATAGTAAGACTACAAGAGAATTTTACTATCAAGAGCGACTACCTACCTGAAGATAACCCACAAACCTATGTTTCTATAGTGATACTTTTCTCCAATAAATGTTCAAGAGCACATGGAATTCGAATTTATGCCAACACTGTATTCTACACTAATTGTATGTTGTACCAATAGAATATAAAACATAGCCTCATTAAAAAGAGCTCGAGTGCGATCTTATTTGTTAAATGGTAGTACCGAAAACTGAAGCAAGCATATTTTTGCAGTTACATAGGCTAATAACTATGACATATCATCTTTTTAGTATTCAAGTATGTAGTACCCAGGACTACGAACACAGACAACTATTGCCAACCCTTCAACACCTTCTTGCAGAATCCCAAAGTCCTCTGCAAAATCTCAACAGAGAGGTCATTCGTGTCCAGATCTTTTCGAGAAGAAACTTTTCTAATATTTCATTATAAACAAAATATAAGATCCGAATGTGTGGAGAATATGATTATTGTAAGAACTACTGGCAAACCTTTATCTTTATCTCTAATCCCGTATCATAATAACGTTTTACTTACCTGCTGTAATATATAAGATGGCATTTTGAGTAATCAGTAACAAAGACCTTCAAGAAATAATAAATTTAGATTTATCATATATTCATTTAACTATAAACACTTGTGCACACGGTTAAGCAAACTGAGCCAAATGCCAGACCGACATAGTGATGATTATAATAGTTTAGGTACGACTTGAAATATCAAGAGAATATAAAATAATGGTTCAGTATAGTAACAATTAATGATGTCCAAAATCGGTATCGATCTTGTTCTTGCATTTTGTAAGAAGATATTATCCAAGATGGCTCGTAATTTTTTTCAATACCAGCCACTTCAATAGGGTGTTGAGAGTTAGTGAAGCTGTTAAGACTTTACTAGGTCAATAGCGTAGTCAGTTCGAAAAAAAAAAAAGAGCTGAGAGATTATTTTTTAAAGCATCATTGGTAACCATAAAAATGGAGAAAGTGACGACTCTGCGAAATGGCTACTCTGTATTGATTCTTGTTCAAAAGAATTTTAGAACACGATATTATAGCCCAAATGAAATTAGGCACACTGTTACATCTGTAGTTTTATTTTTTCATTTTAATAGTAGTGTATAAGTCCTGTTCGCTTCGAAATTACGTGATTTTTTTTTTTTTCGAATAGACTACGCTATTGATTCAGCAAGGTCTTAACAGTTTCACCGGACTACTAAGGCGAGCGCTTAAGGTACTCAGCCTATTTTATTTTGGCAACCATCTCAAGGGTGCACAGCACACCTCGGCTTGGCTGTTGCCTGTTGCATGCAAAATCTCGATCTATCTTAGCTAAGCTAGCTAACTATTCATACATGTATGAGTTGTTGAAACGTATATGTGTACCAAGCATACACGCCTCAACAACTCCTTCATATATTTATTATCGGAAAATTGAGAGTTTTTCAGTTCGACAAGGGAAAAAAGTAAACCCTTCCACTTTTTATGTGTAAACGTGTAGGCGTGCACGTGTGTGGGGGTGATCGTTTAGTGTTATAGCAGTGATGAATATTTGTGTGTTACCGTATCGCGAAAGGCTAGGCTTGAGCCGCTACCGTGGGAGGCCTAATCGGGTGTGCGGGAGCGAAATTAAGCCCCAGACCACGGCGGCGTGATCTGTGGTTACGCGACCGTGGGCGTGAACACGCTCTGTTTCGAGGGACAGGCTGGTACTGATCGTTCGCTGACGTGATTGAATCAGGAGGGTCGGTAAAAATGTGTCGCGGACGTCTTTTATAACGCGCAGCGTTAGGTACGGGTTCATAGTTTGCGGCGGATACCACTAACGAACTGGGATGATTCGCGGCTTTTTCAAAATAACTAATCGTAAGTGATTTTACGTACGCCCAGATAGAAGGGATCTCTAGGTCTCTATGGAGATCGACTCTCCGGATGTACCACGGGGCACCGGTCACTTTACGTAAAACACGATTTTGGAGAACCTGCAGCTTATGAAAGTTATCTTTGGACATATGCACAAAAACGGGGCAGCTATATGTCATCACGGGACGGATACACGTCTTATACAAAGTGAGCTTGTGTCTGAGGGATTTGCGTGAAAACGGTACTGGTAATTGCTACTCAGTGATTAAAAAAATAAGTCTTCTCCCCATGGTAGCGTTTATTGGACCCGTTCGATTTCTAAATTAGCATACTATTCGTTAAAATTAGTCACTTGTTTTAACTTTAACATTAGTAACTCATTGATAAAATAAAAATATACTTAATTTCACTTCACATACATACAAACACGATAACCAAATGTAACAAAATTTATTTCTTATTTATCAAATTAATTATATTATTGGCAATACAAAACAGCAATAAATAATTATATTGTTATAAACAAAGTTAATCAATATAAGTTGATACCAACAATAATTCATAACATCTACGTAAAAACTTTAGGTCCAATCTTGCGTCATGTATGTTAACATTATAGAATATCTTTTTTTGTAATTAAAACGTATTAGAATTTGGGTTCGCACCAACTTCAAATAGATTAATTACTATGCAGTGTCGAAACCACTTGGTTTGCGCTTCGCTGGTTTATGTTACAGATAGTCGTAATAAATAATAATAAAGCATTATAAAGTAAAACATTAGGTTGACTTTCAGCGTACGCAGACATGCTAGCATCTTTGCAAGTCAATTTTTTTAATTATAGGTATTTGGTATTCTAAAAGTTTAGCCTACCTAACAAACAAACCAGTTTGTACGTTACGTGACTTATATCTATTCTAATACCTTTAAACGAGCAATTCTTATGTATTTTTATATTTGTATATATTCAGCATCTAGGAAACGGCGTCATCTATTTCCGTGAAACTTAGTATGTAGATAATTTCGGGGACGATAAATCAACCTAGCTATATTTCATTCATAGAAAACTATTTTAACTGAGTTTTCAGGCAATGAAAAAAAATAGCTAAGATATAAAGGTAAATTTCAAATCGGTTGCTTTGAAAATCTGTCGAATCCTAGTACGAATCCAAGTGACAGTAAAAGAGGTATATTTTTTTATTTGTAAAAAATGCTAATTTTCCGTTGTAAGTCTAACAGTTTATTTTACTTTAAAAATGTTTTTTAACGAACCGAGCTAGGCTCGGTCGTCCAGGTACTAATTAATTAACAGCGTAATTTGATAATGAGATCTGTTTTTTTTCGTATATTACACAGTAAATATTATACACATAATAACAATTGTGATCCGAGTACATCGAGCTATTTGATCAACAATTAACAAACGCCTACGATAACAGAGCAGCATACATTGTATTAATAACAACAACTCGTTTTTATTAGAAAAATGCATACATATAAAGTTTATAATAAAGAGGAATCGGCGCCAAGAATCCAACATCTCAAACTACAGGAAGTAGCATGTGACCGAATTTAGGCGTAATAGTTGATAGCATGCTTAATTTTCACGCTTATTATAATGGCATGCTAAAAAGGACCTAAGTATGTCTGTGTTTATTGTAAAAGAACCGAACATATTTAGAGAACATAAGATAATCTTGTTAATTTAGAATAATCTTACGATATTGTAATCCTATCTGGAATCAATCCTACGAGGTGCACTCACCCACAATGGAACGAATACAAAACCTATAACACTCAATTTTATGTTTTTACCAATTCAAAGATTAAGCCTTTACAAATTCTGTTGAAATATTAAGTAAATAAATGAAACGCATTATTGATTTTCACAGAATAATTTATTATCACACTAATTTGTAAATGCTATATCAAATTAAATTAAACGTAGTTTACGTTGTATTCTTTTAAGTATGCAAATGATATACATTTTAGCTTATTGGCTTGTTATTGAGAAACTTATTTAAACGTAATTATATAAAACTATGTTCAAATAGCGTAATTTACTTATTTCATTTAAATAAAAATCTTGTTTTTTTATGCTTAGTTAGAATAGGTACTTTATTGTTTTATACCACTGAAACAATTTTTCATTGTTTTTTCTTTCACTATTATATGTTATTTATTATAAACAGTTATATAATGAGGTCAAAATTCCTCTAATTTTGAATCAATTCTATCTTTTCGCTCAGAATTCGTCAGACTGACTAAGTCTTTGTAGTCATTTTCTCTCTTTATTTGGTCTACTTTTTGGAATGTATTATTCTCAAAGAAAAGTTCTATTTCTTGTAACGTCCTACCCTTAGTTTCAGGTAATCGAAACCACATATAAACAAGTGAAGCAACAACAAAAACAATGTTTAATAGAAATACACCATGATAGCCCAATGTACTGACCATAACTAAGGCATACTTTAAATTTAAGAACACAGCAATCGTTTGTACAATTCCAAAAAGAAACATATAGTACTCTTTCAACTCTAACGGATATATTTCTGCAATCAAACCATCTAATACAGGATAAGGCCCAGCATTAATAGTGATAAAGTATAAAGCAAGTAATATACATTTAGTCCAAGCGAAATTAATTACAACTGTCAATTTAAAATATATACAAGTGGTTAATATCACCAGTACAATAACTGATATTGCACCAGATGAGAACAACAATGTTCTCATTTTAATTCTGCTTATTAACAAACACGAAAGGCATGTGCCTTTTAAAAAGAATCCGTCGACGACTAATGTAAAGTACAATATATCACCACTGCCTGTTAAGTCTTGAAGCATTGTGATGGCGAGCGTAATGAAGAAATATTTTCCAGCCGCCGTTTTATACACAACAGCTGCAACGCTTAAACAGCACAAATTCCAAAAAGACTTTTTGGTGAGTAGAATTATAGATTTATATAAAAGGGATTTACCATTTTTACCCTCTCTCTGACTATTGCCTTGTTTTATTTTCTCTATATTTATAAGAAGATTTAATTCTACATCTGCACTTTCAGAATGTCCGTAGAGCGCTCTAAAAGCGACTTCAGATTCTTCGAATCTCCCTTTAGAAGCCAACCATGAAGGGCTTTCCACCCAAAAATAAGGAAGAATAGACGAAATAATAGGAGGAACGATTGATATCAATGCTACGGTTCTCCAATGGAAGAGAACGCATAAAATATGACTTAAAGTCGTTCCAAAGGTGAACGCAACAGATGTGACGACATACAAGTAAAGAAGTCGTCTGTGTGAAGGTGCATATTCACCTGTCGCTATAAATAAAGTCACGAGGATACCTCCTGAGAAAATACCGACTATAGCCCTTGTAGTAATGAAAACTGCTGCACTGTTGCCATAATATATCATGATCCAGGTTATTATTATAGGCATGGTTAGCAGTGTAATAGCCTTCCCGCGTCCGTACTTGTTGCTGACGAGTGCGGCCAAGCTTAACCCAATAAGAGACGCTGCAACAGTAGTAGAAGCTGCAAAGAAAGGAAATTTAAATAAATATCAAGTGTATCACAATAAATTCAAGGTTTATAATCTTATTATTGGTATAATTCTGAGTTGTAAAATAACTGATAAATGATTATGGTAACTAGGTTGATCCACAATTTAGAGCTTTTTCTTTTTCTAAACTTGTTTTCGCAAAATGATCATTTGGAATTGGTAAATTAACGGAGAGAGTACTGATCGCAGTTTGATACGATTCAGTATTCACTCCTTTGACGTGTTTCATGAGTGTAATGTTAAGTCACCAAGATTTGTTAGTTCTGATATAGCTATATACAAGTCAGAGTGAAAGTCGTGGTTATTTCAAAATGATTTAGATGCAGGTAAGACAGTTGTTGTAATCCAAGTCCGTTGAATGTCTTAAGATTGGCAATCACATGCTTGACAAAATTATAGAAGGATTTGATTGTAGACTCTTTCGTTTAGAATCTCAAATCTCGTTTATAATTTTTAGACACAACCTTCCCTTCTCTTCTCTCGTAATTAAGTCACTGAGTCATTTAAATTACAATAACATTCGATGGATAGAACCGATTTTAAAGAAATAAAGTGTAAATGTTATTCGAAAACATACTATACGACTTTATCATAAACGTGGTACTTTCGTAGTGCCGCGTACATAGAAAGACAGACATTACTAAAAATGGTTTAAATGTATTTAATTGTTACTTGCTTAATTTGTTTTTTTTTTTTCATAAAGATCTGATAAATACAAACTCTGCAAATTTACATTTTTAGTATAAGCAAATGAAAATATTACATTTAAGTGTTATTTGGCAATATATATAATTCCATTATTAGTAAAGCGGATCATATTAGCTTTAGGTTTTAGTAACTGACTATTCTCTTTTCCACCGACATACGCAGGTATCATATCATTTGTTAATTTTTCTATGTGGGTAATACAAGCGTTTAATTATTTGTTATTTTAACTAAGGAAAAGATATATTATTCAATAGTGTATCCACTAAAAAGTGTTAGTTGTTAGTCGATTTTTTATACCATAGGAAGCAAAAGAATAGGTGGGTGATGCTAAGTGATCACCACCGTCCATAGATACTTGCAACATCAGAGGAGTCGCAATTGCGTTGCCAACATATTTTTGGGGGAGGGAAGAGGGAAAGAAGAGAGAGAGAGAGAGAGAGAGAGAGAGAGAGAGAGAGAGAGGAGGTGGGTATCTGGCGCTCTCGCTGACCGAACGAAACGCAACAATGCAAGCATTATATTATCACGTCGGTGTTTCAATAATAGCCTCAGAATGGCTCCACCACCTACAAACCTTTTTTCACTTTTGTTATTAGGTAGGTACTAAAAATATATATTACAAGTTTCATATAGACTTGCGCATTGTCAATTCCGAGATACCGTTACCATACAACGACTACGAGTACATATATAACGAATAGTTGCAACAAATTGAATTCAATTATTGATGTAAAACATCTATAGGCGCGGGTAAACCTGCCTGTTGGCGTGGCGAGTGTGTGAGACGTGGCAACGCGATGCCATGCTGACGTCGCGTACCTATAGTGTAATTTGAAACTTCTTCGAGTAGTTAATATTCGTTCAATTCGAACAATTTCAATATTTTACATCTGCCAAGCGTCCCGTGATGGTTCAACATTTTTCTCATAGATAAATATAATCGTGCCTAACTTGTTGAATACTCCTTAAGTGATTAATTAATTGATGCTAATTCCTGTTTTATATTTAACAAGGAATATACAAATACGAACCTATCCAGGAGATGACTTCTTCACTGAGAATAATGTCGCTATCATTTGACTGTAAGCCCGCAATCATGCCTGATATTTGACCAACAACCATTCCTTCACCTATACTACTTATTACTAAGCCAGCGTATACTAGAGCCTGAAATTACAAAAAAAAATTAAACATGTGTTCAACAAAGATAAACTACAAAAGAGTTACATTATTAAAAAGTGTTAGTTAATATATTATAATTACCTACATGTTAATTTCTTAATTTTTCAGTCTGATGAGTTTTTCAAACTTAAAAACAAATAAGACAGCCTTGAAAGTCGAAAATGTTATTTCCCGTTGTAGTAATATATACCCTGTACTAAAAACTATAATGACACTAACAACTGCTCACAGTTTTTTAGCAACAATTGCTCTTAATATAAAATATATAGGTATTTTATTATATTCAAATATGTCAATAATTTATTCACTCAGATTTACTGAAAAATTTAATGTACTTAAGAACGTACTTAGGAACGACATATACTTCCTAGGGTTCAAAATTTAATCATATGATATAAAAATGTTTAAAATAACTTCTATTACAATATCTAAAAGTATTATTAACAATTGTTATACCATTTTTTCTTAAATTCACTTGCAATTTCCATGTTTCCCAAAGTTTTTACAATTATCAGCAATTCATATACTCCATAAATATAAAAATGTATATAAAATGATATCAAAATCAATTAAGATATAATAAAATTTTGATTTCTTGAAACTACTTCGTTGAAGGTTTACAAAAATATTATTGATTTTATAGCCTGTAAATTTGATTAATACCTCAGATGTATCAAGTTTAATTTTATTTGCAATACACTCATTTTATTAATAATTCTTATGCTCGGTCAATATCAGAATAACATACACTTCCCACATACGTTATATAGAAGTAATTGAAAAAAAAAATGTTTACATTACATAAAAACACGTATTCACCTTAGTTATTATATAATTACCATGTTTTCGGGAACATTTAACATTTAACAGGACCAATAATCACTTATTTCTTATTAATTTTTGCTTATTTCCTGTCATCGCATGCAAACCTCGTCTGGTAAATCATAAGCTACTATTTGATCACACAAGTGCGAAAGTGGAACGCTTTTATTATTTCCCTTTTCGAACTGAATTAGTTTAATAAACTTGCCCGATACGAAATATATATGCGAGTTATCGAGATACACATGCACATTTAACTCATATATGTATTTATATGTAGCTTAGCTTAAGTCAGCTCAGCTAGAATTACGTTTTTGCATAACCTAGGCTAAGGCCCAAGCCGAGGTGTGCCGTGCACCCTTGAGCTAGTTGTCAAAGCAAACTCGACTGAGTAGGCGCTTGGCTTAGTACTCCGCTAAAGCTGTTAAGGTCTTGCTATCCCAATAGCGTACTCAGTTTGAAAGATAAGACATGTCAGGTTACAATGTAGTTGAATTTAGTACAACAGTACGGCTAGAAGAGGATCTGGATACCAAACTCAATACTTATAACTCTTCTTTGCCTTGAAGGGAAATAGGGAGCGGTATGAATACCACGTAGCGCTACGTTGCTATAAAGATATCTTTCTTCAGTTAAAGCTCAGGCTCATCTAAAATTCGAATCTATGTAAACGCTACGCTCTACCTTTGTAGTTGAAGGAGTATGGATTCAGATTTGCCACAAAAACTCCCTGGAAAGTTCTAACAAGATGGCCACCATCTTTTAGTTCATTGTAATGCTGGCAAGAAACTTATAATATCGTACCTACCTTACCTAATCGACAATGGCAGTAATAATCTACTATGAGATTGGTTAGCAAAAAAAACGCTCTTGTAAAACCCTATACTATATTTTATTGGAAAGACCCAGCATGGATCTTATTTGCGAGCAGAAGCAGGACTCAGAACTCTTCTGTGACTGCATTGCCATGGAACTATTAGAGCCTAATGTATTGAGAGTAGTACAATGATAGCTGGAAATACTGACGAATCTTTTTTTTTAAATATATCATTATAAAATCTTACTCACCTGCCGTAATATGTGAAATGGCATTTTAATAAATCGGTAACAAAAACTTTAAAAATAACTTGAAATTGTGAACTATCATATACTATTTTTACTATAAACACTTGTGCACGCAGTTAGGCAAACTGAGTCAAATGCCAGACAGATATACAGATAATAAAAAGAGTTTAGGTACGACTTGAATATGAATACTTATATTTAATACTTATACTTATATACTTGAATACTATGAATCAAGAGAGCGTAATATAATGGTGCTGTATGGTAACGATATTTGCGTACATTGTCAGAGGTTAATCCAGGTTTGCAATTTTAGTTACAGTAAGCACCAATCTTTTAACATTTATTTTACGTGCGTTTGTGAGAAAGACCACATAATAGTAACAACATCAGGCAGTCGGATGTTGTGGGGCTGATAAAAAGCCTCTTCTGAAATAAAAGAGACGGGTAAAAATTATCACGAGTGTAAAATAAAAACGCCCTATTTAATACGCTACTGCTACCCGCGCCTTCGTCCATAGTGCTATCTCCAAAGCGGTTGCACCGATTTTCACAGGCCTTTCAATGATAGACTAACTGACCTTATATTTTTTTTTTACACTGTTTCCCGCGACTTCGTTCATAGGAGAAAATCCGAAATGCTCGAACTGATTTTCACAAGACTTTTACTGACAGATAATTAAGTAAAGAGCTATTTTATTTCATCTGCGTGAAATTTAGCAAAAATATATTGTTTACTCTAAGCATGCGCAAAAGGTGCACACTGTGTTGAAATCCAAGAATAAATCTCATGTAATTGATATTCATAGATGTCTATGTAATTTGAATTGTATTGTCTTTTTGATCTTTGGTTATTGATTTTTATGAAGGAATTCGCGTGTTGTTACGAAATTTACAAAGGCAAATATTTACGTAAGTGCTTGGCGACATGTAGGCGTAACACGGACAGTCTGCCTCCTTATAAGCCGCAGAATACGTAATATCGCAGAAACACGACTGTTATGTACCTTGCTGACATAGGTATTTACAAATCGGGCCTTTTTACTAAATTTGATTCTCGTTAGCCGGATAACTAAAGCATTATCCTTGTATTTAATTTTAGCTTGGCGAAGTTTTTTATCACACATTGTAATATATCATAAATTAAAACCTTCAAATAGTTTTTGAGATATTTGCAATATATGTATACTTAAATACTTTAACGTTTTTCAAAACTTATCTATAGAACGCGGAAAACATTACTTACAATAAGAAAATTAGGAATAAATATATACATTTACTTTAAAAAAAAAACATTAGAAGTGTCTAGTTACGACCATGCAGAGGTACTGTGTAATATACTCGTAATTATTGTTACAATATAAATGCAGGTGTGTACTTTCTAAATATGTCTGTCTGCAGAAAGGTTAAAAAACATCGTAGCAAAATACCATCTGGCAATAAGCAAATAATAACTATAGTAAAAATAAAACTAGTAGAGTAGCAGGTAATACACAGAAGAGCACGACGGACGTTTTTTATTTTTTAAATCGACAAAATTTCAGAATAGATTTTGAAAAAAACGCCTTAAATAAAAATGTTAACCGTTTTATTTTGTACAATCATAGGAACGTTGACCGTCTGTTTTATGTTTTTTTTTTTTTTGGACTACGTTTTTTCTTTTTCTCGATTTACCTACGCTATTGACCTAGCAAGGTCTTAGCAGCTTCATCGGACTACCAAGCGCTTAAGGCACTTAAGCCGATTTTATTCGGGCGACTATCTCAGGGGTGCACGGCACACATCAGCTACGCTACATATTCATACTTATATGAGTTATTGAAACATATATATGTACCAAGCATACACACCTCGATAACTCCTATATATACTTTGTGTCGGATATTTTTTTTTAAATATCTTAGTTCAATAAGGGAGAAATAAAACCCTTCCACTTTTATGTGTAGGCGTGTGTGTGCGCACGTGTGTGAAGGTGATATGTGTAATGTCGTTGCAGTGATGTAAGTTTTTTTTTCTCAAACTGACTACGCTATTGACCTAGCAAGGTCTTAACAGCTTCATCAAACTACATCGGTGATGTAAGATTTTGTTTGAGTGTATCGCGCGAGCAGCGTACTCAAGAGCTCCACGCCGAGGGAACGGACCTAGGGTTGAGTCACTGCCAACCGTTTTATGTACTATAAGTCTACAACTCACAAAATGCTTCAGTACGTTTCATAGAGAACGCAACAGGAGTTATTTGGTACATTGTTAAAAGAGAGTGGACAATTTCACTGTACTCTTGACTTCGCACCGGAATGATCTTTTGTTGTACATATTTATATTATTCGCTTTGTTACGGTATATGCTAACTAATTGTAGATGTTTATTTTAATTGTTATTTATTTTAATCTGTTACGGTAAATAAAGCGTTGTTATTAATTCAGCCTTCAACACGATTTACTTACAAGACAACAGAAGGAAACAAATATTTTTCAATACAACCTTTTCTAGAGTAGTGACGTTGAAACATTTTGTGTTGCATGTTTACTGTTACAGTATACATATAAGAGACAGTACGGAAACTATCTATAAATGCTCGTACCGGCACATTCACACAAACATGCGCATCGACGGTAAGCGGTATTCGCGGTGCTGTCCATACAACATCTTTTAAAACCGCTCGTTTTCGAGAGTTTTTAGGTAGTTTCCGTACTGTCTTTCATATTTATACTGTGACATTGTCATTTAACATCAGTCGAGGTTTTGGTCAAACGTTAAACCTATAAAGAATAAAAAACATTATTATAAGAAATTACATTCATATTCCTTTCTTTTTAATCCCTGAACAAAATATCAATCGGTCTAGCTTGTTGTACGAGTAGATGTTATTTACCAATTATTACAAACAAAATTATAGCCACTCTCTTAATATTTTATTTTACTATAAAACAGGAAAATTGTAATAATGAAAGTTAGCAGCCCACACAAAGCTATCCTACTAATCCATAAGTGTTATAAAATATTCAAAATTGTACTGACAGATCGAATCAGCAACTAAAACAATAACGACAATAGCGACATACTTTTATCTCTTTTAATATATAACTTAAATTTCATTTGATTTTATGTTATTTTTACAGAGAAGCTGATAACTTCAACTAAACAAATGATCGTATATCAATCGCTATTACATATTCTAATATCATAATTATATTATTATTGGTTTGGATTCATCTAAAAGCTACATTTAAAATCGTTAATTCAAATAATGTTTAGACTAAGGAAATTTTCTCAAGTTAAATTCATGGTAACGTAGTTATCACACGATGTATAAAATGGCGCCAAAAACAAGTAACAAATATATAATAGAAATAGAGGGCCCGGGGGACGTTGTTCTGCCCAAATAATAAAAATAACTAACCTAACCTAACCTTGACCAATTATATACCTAAACGTTCCTTAAGGAAATTTTTATCTACTGGTTAAAACTGCAAGAAAATCCGTTTAGTAGTTTTTGAGTTTATCGAAAACAGACAGATGTGACAGAGGACTCTCTATTATAAAATGCAATACATTTTAAAACCAAAGATTTCCATTATTAAATATCGTAATTAGTTTTTAAATATACCTAATGGTAGTGGCCAGTTCCAGAATTTTTTAGTACGACCTAAGTGTTAATAAAAGAAGTCTACATTTGTTTTATTTATCGCTAATTAACAAAAAGAAAACATTATATATAAAAATCAAACGCATTATATATATAGAACATTTTAATTATACATACTTTATTATTTACACTAAAATTAAAAACCGTCACCGTACATGCTTTAAATATGCAAATTATATTCAACGAAATTGACAAAGTCTGTTGGTTTTTTGTTGCGATAAGAGTTTGTTTAAACATTTGTAAACTCTTTACTGCACATCTTAAAATTATACAAAATTAAACAGCGGTTTACAATATACGTATACAATTATACAGCCTTATCGCTTAGAACAAGTAGTCCGGTGAAGCTGTTAAGACCTTGCTAGGTCAATAGCGTAGACAGATCGAAAAAAAAATCGCTTAGAACGATCTCCTACAGGCAAATTTTAGGAGATATTTAATCGTCTATACATATAATAAAAATGAAGTGTCTGTATGTAATATCAACATAAAAAAATGTTACTGCTTGGGTATGAAAGTATATACGCTTCTGATAACATAAATGCAATTTTAAAAAAAATTGTCGGTCTATCTGTTTGTTCCGGGTATTCTCCGAAACGGCTGTACCGATTTTGACAAGAATTTCACCGTCAGATAGCTTAAATTATAGCGGGTTACTTTAATTACTCTAAATTAAACTAGCTGTTTACCGCGGCTGTTTACGCGATGCTATCTCCAAAACGGTTGGAGCGATTTTCACGGAATGTTCACCGGTAGATAGCAAGCATCATAACAATTTATTTAGTTTATTTTAATTTAGACTAACTGTTAACCGTGGCTTTGCCTGCAGTGCTATCTCCAAAACATTTAGACCGATCTTTACGAAACTTTTATTGTCAAATAGCTGACCTTTTAAATAGTAATTTAAGCAATTATAGTATATACTAGCTGTTAACCGTGGCTTTGTCAATAGTGCTATATCCAAAACGGTTAGACTGATTTTCACGGGACTGTCACTGGCAGACAGCTGGCCATATAAAAAGTAATTTAATCTATTTTAATTTAGACAAGCTATTAACCGTTCTGTCACCAAAACGGTTGGACTGATTTTCACGGGACTTTTACGAGCAGATAGTGAACCTTATAAAAAGTAATTGAGGTTATGCTATTTTAGACTAGTCTTTCCCCGCGACTTCGTCTACATGAAATTTAGCAAAATTTCTAGATTTCAACTCATTCTTTGTTTTTAATTATAGAAATAATTATCAACTTATTGTTTATAATTCGACATTATAATTATTAGTAACTTTGAAAATAGAAGTAGTCTTCTTCCTAATAAGATCTTAGACCATAAATGTATTATTACGTAAAGAATTTTCCATGATAATTTGTTGCGGAACAGACAAGCGTTTATTTTGTGTATAGTCACAAAATCTTAATTATAAAGACAATGTATATTAAAAGTAATGTAAATGTAGATCTTTATAATAATATTTTAAGTTATAATTTCATTAGTTCCTTATAGAGTATAAGTGAGCACTGAGGTAGTTATATGGTAGGTTGAGGTTCCAAATATGTTGCTGGTGATAAACCTCATTTGAGACACTGTTAGTATTTATATATCTAATGTATACGTTATATGTTACCGTAAGTGGTGTGCGTGTCGCACTTACTATTGTTTAAAAGAGTATTTCGATAATTGTACATGGTCTCACAATTTTATATTTCTTTAATAAAATAAAAAAAAACGCATGTGGAGCTGCGAGTACAGCTAGTATTTAATATAAACAGTTAGATGACAAGGTCACAAATTCTCTAGTTTTTGCTTGCAATTCATCAGAGTCACTAATTCATTGTGGCCATTTTCTCCCTTCATTTTATCTAATTTCTCGAATGTATTATTCTCAAAGAAAAGCTCTATTTCTTGTAACGTCCTACCCTTAGTTTCTGGTAATCGAAACCACATATAAACAAGCGAAATTACCGCTAAAACAATGTTCAATAAAAATATACCATGATAGTCCAACATACTGACCAAATCCAACGCAAATTTTAAATTTAAGAACACAGCAAACGTTGCTACAATACCAAAAAGAAACATATAGTACGCTTTCAGTTCTAGAGGATATATTTCTGCAGACAAACTATCTAATACAGGATAAGGCCCAGCATTAATAGTGATAAAATATAAAGCAAGTAATATACATTTGGTCCAAGCAAAACTTATCACAAGTGTCAATTTAAAATATATGCAAGTAGTCAATATCACCAGTAAAATTATTGATACTGCACCAGATGAGAATAACAGAGTTCTCATTTTTATTCTGCTTATTAACAAACAAGAAAGGCACGTGCCGATTAAAAAGAATCCATCAACGACTAAGGTAAAGTACAATATATCATCACTACCTGTTAAGTCTTGGAGCATTGTAATGGCGAGCGTAATGAAAAAATATTTTCCACCTGCCATTTTATACACAATCGTAGCAAAGCTTAAATAGAATACATTCCAAAAAGACTTTTTAGTAAATAAAATTAAAAATGTATGTAGACGACGTCCACTATTATTGACCTCTTTTGGACTATTGCCTTGTTTTATTTTCTCAATATTTATAAGGAGATTTAATTCTGCATTTGCACTTTCAGAATACCCATAGAGTGCTCTAAAAGCAACTTCGGACTCTTCAAACCTTCCTTTCGAAGCCAACCACGAAGGGCTTTCCACCCAGAAATAAGGAAGAATACAGGAAATCACAGCCGGAACGATTGATATCAGTGCTACGGTTCTCCAACGGAAGAGAACGCATAAAATATGACTTAAGGCTGTACCAGAAGTGAACGCAACAGACGTGACAATATACAAACAAATAGGCCGTCTGTGTAAAGGTGCATATTCACCTGTCGCTATAAATAGGGTTACGAGGATACCTCCTGAAAAAATACCAATTAAAGCTCTCGTAGTAATAAAAATTGCTGCACTGTTGCCATAATATAGCATGATCCAGGTTATTATTATGGGTATGGTTAACATCATAATAGCCTTTCCGCGTCCATACATATTGCTGACGAGTGCCGCCAAGCCCAACCCAATAAGAGAAGCAGCAACACTGGTAGAAGCTGCAAGGAAAGAAATTTTATAAACAGTAGATACTCGATATCACAAACTTCAATAACTTCAAAAATAATCTGTTCCCTTCCCCTCGGAGCCCAAAACCTTTATTACTTAAAATACGCAACCTTTATAACTTAAACCAATAACTTCAGTGTTAGCCCTTAGTTATTTTTAGAAGAATGTTTCGAAGAGCTTTATACCATAAACTCTGCCAATGAGTCATTTCGAATTAATGTACAAAACAATAATTTTCTCGAAATTTATTACATGCGCGTGTTTACAGGTTAAATTGTTTACAGAAACAATAAGTATACAATCACCTATTGTTTCTTTGAAATTCCTTAAAAGCTGTATTTACGGTGGTTTGGACGGTGGCTTACTTGTATGAATGGTTGTTGATCACTGTCCAGGAAATTGTGCTGTGTGATAAAATTTACCTAATTAATTTGAGTTCAAAACGAAATTTGAGTGACTGTGTATATAACAATATGTTAAAATTTAAAAAAATATAATGTCGGCCTATACGTGTCGTAAAGCCAATCTAAATACAGAATTCGTATAAGGTTGGAAAGAGCATCTCAATAGCAATAAAACACCATATGACCGAGTCAAGCAGTGCCGGCATCGTAATAAAGTGAATGCCGCCGAGCGGATCAACGACGGTGCCAGTACATCTGCAGTTGCCATCATAAACAAAACATGGAAACCCGGAGGACTTCTTAGATTATGATATACATAACTAATAATAATTTATATAGAAAATATCACCCGTTACGAGTATTCACATACAACAAACGGCCGTGTTCATGGCACAGCCACGCCCCATTTTTTCAGAAAAAATCTTAATTAACGCGAGTGAAACGGCGAGCAAAAGGAAGTTTATTACAGATATAGAATAACATATTCAATTGGCAGTTGGCACTATTACGATATCTTAATTAAACGTGCTTTGTTTGAATGATGTGATATATAAAGAGAGGTATCAGGTATCAGGGTCATAGGGCGACTTGTCTATTTCGCTTTTAGGTTAGCAAGAAACTGCTGTTCAAACAATAATATTTAGGGTCAAATACAGGTCACCTTTTAAGAATACATCTAGCGCATTTGTTTCAACATGTTGCATAAAGATGTTATTGTTTATTTTTAAATATAGTGTGGATATGTGTAAATAAATTCTATATTGTTTTGTATTTTGTAAATGTTTTATTATCGTATTAAATACTTCAGTGTCATTGGATGTTATAGATTAATTTCATTATTAGAAGTGATTAAAGCAGTATTAGTAAGAAATTCTAGGTTCTGTTTTACTAAGTAAAGATGTCCTACTGCGCAGATTAGATTAAGACCCACAGCTACTACATTAGCTACTTTTTGTAAGTGGTTACAAGAATCTTATTTAATTCTGCTTTATTTTATTAATTACAAAAAAATCTGTATATTAGTATTCCTACCTAAATCCCGATACCTACTAGATCATTACATAGTATAAAACAAAGTCCCCTACTGCGTTTGTCTGTCTGTCTGTTCGCGGTAAAACTGAGAAAGTACTAAACAAATTTTTACGAGATTTTTACTGGTGGAGAAAGTGATTCATGAAAAAGGTTTTGGTATATAATTATAGGATTATTTTTATAACCAGAGTGGGACAACGTCTAACGGGCCCACTAGTAAATTATAAAAAAAGTAATGCTATTCTTTATTGTTTTTTCTTCACTTATGTAATGACCAATACTCCTATACTCAATACTTTATTTTCGGTTTGCGGATTATCTATTCCGAGACATTACCATATTTTTCACACTTAGTAACTACACATTCCGTCAGTTAATAAATTCCACTTTATTAGTCTCAGAGATAATGTATAAATATTGTATATACGGTTGTGTTTTCTATGTATATATATATATATATATATATATATATATGTAAAGAAAATATATTTCTTTAACATTACATGGAGTTTTGTCATATTTTAGTTATAAACTCTAATAAATTAAGTATATTAAAAATAAACGAAATGTCATGTCAAAGTAATCTATAAAATATTAAAGAAAATTGTATGAACTAAAACTAAAAGATAAACTTGTAATGTCGTTTCTATGTTTACAGGTAAGTATTTGTGTAGATAATTATGTAATTTAGTGTAGTTTTATATAATTTATTATGTGATAAATAAACTTTCTATGTTTACAGAGCAACACATACAAGTTTTATTCTTTGTTCCAATATTAATCTTATAAAACGACATTTCTGTTTATATCAAAAGAAATGGAGAAACTTCGCTTTGAATTCACCTTATTACCTACAAATGAAGGGAAATAAATATTTTGTCTATAACGTCAATAACTACAAATGATAATAGACAATTTAAAATACCAGATTCATTACAAGCAGCTACGCATCATAAAGAAATAATGAAAACGGCTGCATATAATAGAGTGAAGAATAGTTTAGAAAAAAGATACCAGGTAAGAAAAATATGGATATCTATGACCGAAGAGCTTAAGAGAACTTACATAGATGAAGATGGTAATTTACAATTTGAGAATCAATATTTAGAAGAAGTGGATCAAGGAAATCTTTCAACTTTATGTGAAAAAGAGACTGGTAAATTGGAAAAATTGTTTCATAAATTAATAGAAAATACTCAGGAGGCTAAACAACAGAACTTGAAAACCATTGCAGAAAAGTTCGTAATTGATAAATTTACGAGCGACAATCCTAATGCAAAACAGTGGATGAATATTTTTTAACAAGAATGTTTACGCTTTGATGTCACAGCGGATGAAAAAAAGTTGAAGTACTTAGACTGTTCATGGATAAGAGTTGTATAGATTGGTATAATTCAATGATTATAAAGTTGACCCTAAATTCAGAATGGCTAATATGGAAAAATAAATTTTGTGAATCATTTGCAAACAACGGTTGGAACCCAGTCACCTATGCACTTTTATTTAAATACAAAATGGTTCATTGCTAGATTATGCCATGAGAAAGGAAAAACTTTTATTGGATATGAGAAAAACAATCGACACAGGTACTTTGACAGATCTTGTTGCCGTTGGTTTACCAGAATTTATACTTAATAAGATTGAAGAGAAGCAATAAGGGATACGGTAGGCTTATTTAATGAATGGAGAAAGTATGAACATAAGGTAAATAAACGAGTTTTTTCTGCTAAGAAAAAATATGGAAAGGGGAAAAACGAAGATTTAAAGCCATGTAAAATTTGTGAAACATTAAACAGACGCACTCGATATCGCTCTGAGTCTATATGCTGGTATAAAAAGAAAGACGATGACAAAGCAAATAAACATAATATAAGAAATATTAATCATTCTGTAATAGAAGCGGAATTAAACGAAACCGTTCAAAAAAACGAATTGTAACACCATTAATTAAGGTCAATCTGCTATTAAATAACAAATTAGAAATAAATTGAATTTATGATTCGGGGTCAAATATTTCTCTGATTAACTCAAAGTTATTAAAACTAAAGGGAAAGAGAAATATTTTAAACGAAGTAAATTTAAGAACTATTAATGGTGTTAAATAAACGAATGGTTTGACAACGCTGAAAATAAAAATCTTTGAATTGGAAAAATATGTTGATGTGTGCATAATAAATTATCGATATTTCAAACATGATATTTTGATTGGATTAGGTTGATAAAAGAGTTCAAGTTGATTCAAAATGAAGATTTAATTATAACTCACAAACAATCTCTATATAAAGCAAACGATCAGAAAGGAATTGAAGTGTTTATAGAGGCGAAAACAGATAAAAAATTTAAAGAAGAAGATAATAGGAACACCGAAGATGAAGAAAAGTATAAAATTAATTTCAATGAACACGTAAAAGAAGAAGATTTTGAAATAAAAATTGATCACCTGAACGAGTATCAACAGTCAGAAATTAATGCGCTAATCTGCAAATATAAATCAGTTTTTGCAAAAAATAAATTTGATGTCGGAACTGTTAATGGTTATGAAGCGAGAATAGACTTATTAGTAGAAAAATATTGCAGCAAAAGGCCATATAGATGTACAGCAGAGGATAGCCAAACTAATAGACAATAAGCTAATAGAAGAATCGTATAGTCCATTTGCCGCACCTGTTACTCTGGCATTCAAAAAAGAGGAAAACAAAAAATCCAGGTTATGTATAGACTTCAGAGAATTAAATAAATTAGTAGTACCTCAAGCGCAACCATTCCCCTTAATCGAAGATCTAGTATTAAAGACCAGGAATTGCAATTTTTTTTCAACTCTTGATATAAATTCTGCATTTTGGTCTATTCCTTTTAGAGTCGAAGATAGACAAAAAACGTGATTTGTAACGCAGGAAGGACATTTTCAGTGGAAATGCCTACCTTTTGGTCTAAAAACTTCACCGGCAATCTTTCAAAGGATTTTAAGTAATATATTGAGAAAGTATAAACTTACTGAATTTACTGTTAATTATATAGATGATATCCTTATATTTTCAAAATCTTTTACTGAACACATCAGTCATCTGACACGGTTGCTAGAAGCAATTAAGTCAGAAGGTTTCAGATTAAAATTTACAAAATGTACATTTGCCTCAAACACAGTAAAATATCTGGGTCATATAATTCAAAATAATAGTATTGAACCACTAAAAGATAATTTAATATCAATAAAAAAATTTCCTGCCCCAAGGACACAGAAAAATGTAAGACAATTTTTAGGGAAAATTAATTTTTACCATGAATTTATACCAAGAAGTGCAATAATATTAGATCCTTTACATAACTTACTCAGGAAAAACATAAAATTTGTTTGGTCCAATGAGTGTCAAAAGTCGTTTGAAATGATAAAAAGTCTGTTATGTTCTCAACCAGTTCTTGAAATTTTTGATCAAGAATTGCCAATTAATATCTATACAGATGCTTCTTTAGAAGGCATTGGAGCTATTTTAAAACAGACACAGCCTGATGAAAAAGAAAAGCCAGTGGCATATTTTTCAAAAAAACTAAATGAACTACAAAAAAGGAAAAAGGCTATATACTTAGAATGTTCGGCTATTAAAGAAGCAGTAAGATACTGGCAATACTGGCTTATTGGTAAATCTTTTACGGTTTATTCTGATCACAAACCATTAGAAAACATGAATTTGAAATCTAGACCTGATAAAGAGCTAGGTGATTTGACATATTATTTATCACAATATGAATTTAAAATAAAATATGCTCCAGGAAAACAAAATTTGGAGGCAGACTGCCTAAGCCGAAAACCAGTATTAGAATCGGATGACAATTCAGATGAACAATTAAAAGTAGTTAATTTAATAAAAGTGGAAGACATTTTGGCTGATCAAAGTAAAAATGTAGAAATACAAAATTAAAAAAACAAATTGGTGGAAAGACAAAATATATTTTTAAAAAGAGTCAATAGAAAAGAAAAAAATATCATATCAGAAGAATTTAGTACTAAATTTTTAAAAAACATACATGAATATTTCTGTCATATTGGAATTGGACAAATGCAAAAGATGATAAGTCCATTTTACACAGTCAAAAATTTGACAAGAAATATTAAAAACATTTGCAGAGGTTGTGAAATATGTATTAAAAATAAATCACGAGGGTATGACAAGTTTGGCCTCATGTCTCATTTAGGTCCGGCCACTAAACTTTTCGAAATAGTATCTATAGATACAATCGGGGGTTTTGGGAGTTCAAGGTCAACTAAGAAATATCTACATTTATTAGTAGATCATTTTACAAGATACGCATTCATTTCAACCTCCAAAACTCAGAGTGCAAATGATTATATAAAACTTGTTGATATTATAACAAAAACTGAGGATATTGGTATCCTCCTAACTGACCAGTATCCTGGAATAAATTCAAACGAATTCAAAAGATTCTTAAATGAGAAACAAATACAAATTGTTTTTGCTGCAGTAAATGCGCCGTTCTCAAATGGCCTCAATGAAAGACTGAACCAGACACTAGTCAACTAAATAAGATGCAAAATAAATGAGAAAAAAGAAAAGACGGCCTGGACAAAGATAACTCAAGAATGTGTGAATAAATATAATAATACTAATCATTCAGTCACTGGTGTTGCACCAAGCTATCTTTTATATGGTACTGATACATCAATTATACCAGATGAATTAAAACAAGTAAATTCAAATGACAATTGGATCAGAGATAAAAAAATAGCACTTGAATATACAATAAAGTCGCATGACTACAATAAAAAGATTTTTGACAAAAATCGAAAACCCTACGAATTTAAAGTTGGAGACATGGTATATGTGGAAAACGGAAATAAAATTAATAGGAAGAAATTAGATGAGTTGAGAATGGGACCTTATGAAGTTGTTGAGAAAATTTCCAACACGATGTATAGAATAAATACAGGTGACAGAAAGATGGAGTCATATATCTTCCACATTACAAAACTTGTTCCAGTTACAATAATAGATGACGAAGAAATAGAATAAACATAACATGATATTATGTATTTGGCGAAAATTTTAAAAATTTTCTCCCTAAAGGGGGGAGATGTAAAGAAAATGTATTTCTTAAACATTACATGGAGTTTTGTCATATTTTAGTTATAAACTCTAATAAATTAAGTATATTAAAAATAAACGAAATGTCATGTCAAAGTAATCTATAAAATATTAAAGAAAATTGTATGAACTAAAACTAAAAGATAAACTTGTAATGTCGTTTCTATGTTTACAGGTAAGTATTTGTGTAGATAATTATGTAATTTAGTGTAGTTTTATATAATTTACTAGCTGTTACCCGCGGCTTCGCAGGCGTTTTTTTTAATATTTTAAATAAATTTAAAATTGTGATTACACATCTAGTGTAAATTACAATAATACTATTTCAAAAATATTTGTATCACACGCACATCATCTACTGTAACAGGTAACGTGTACATTATGTATGTGAATACTAATAGTGTATCGAATGGGATGGGATTATGATCAGCCACATAATTGGAATTTTAAACTATATATCACCCTCAGTGCTCACACTATATAAGAAAATAATGAAAATATGAAGCTACACATTATCGAACAATATTAAATAAAACAGCTAATTAGTTACTTATTTGCCCGTAAAATTCCCGTTCAAATATTACTTGTAGTCCGGTGAAGCTGTCAAGCGTAGTCATTTCTAAGAAGAAAAAAAAACATTCAAATAGGTCCAGTCGTTTCGGAGATTACCCGGAACAAATAAAAAAAAAACAGACATATCGACAGAGTTAAAAAAAAAAATTCATGTTTGTAGCATCACAGATTTTATTCACCAAAAATAATTTATTTTAATATAAATTACACTCACTTTACTTTTATAATACGTAATATATCACAAATAAAAAATGTAGAATAGAGTTTTTTAAGAGTGTTTGGCGGGATTTCAGTCTGTCATGTAGTGGATTTTATATTTTTTTCATAATATTGTGTTACATGATTCTATATCGTGTAGAAATTGGTTGCGTATTATATAATATCGTTCGTTTATTTTGCATAAGTGAAATGTATGAAAAATAAAACCACGAAGCATTAATTCTATGGTCTTGAAGATTAAGAAGATAAAAAATTACGTTATATTATATAGAGGATTCGGCGCTTATAGCTTTACATTAACTTGGGCATTATATATATATAGAACCCAAAACAAAAGTCAATTTCAGCCCTGACAAGGCCTATATGTACGTGAGTACTACCGCTGGTTCGTATAACAACCGACTTGATTATAAAAAAACGTAACAAATTATATACCAAAGCCTTCCTCATCAACTCAATCTACTTCTGAAAACCGCAAGAAAATCCGTTCCGTAACTTTTGAGTTTATAGCGAACAGAGAAACAGACGCGGTAGGGGACCTTGTTTTATACTATGTATATATATGATGTATATTATAACACTGTATCATTTATATTCGTTTTTATCGAACGCAAAAATAGGAGTCTTATTTTTACACAATTCCCCGTCGTTCACATATTGATCCACTTCCACCCTATACTTATCTATATATTAATACATTAAGCAAAAACTTTGTACCCCTTTTTAAGGTAATTCTGTAAACGTATGGAACTTGAAATTTGGCATAGTTAAAGTTTATATGGCAGAGAAGTGCAGAAAGCTATTTATTTTATAAAAAATGCAAAAATGCATTAGAAGTACATTAAATTAATTAAAATATGCATTACTCACACTACTGCTTGAATTTTACGTAACATATACACACATGTAAATAAAAAAGACATTTTGACAGCCGTCAATAACAGACTTTAATAAAAACTGTTTAACAGAAAATTAAACCGCCGAAAAAACTGAAAAGCAAAAAATAATAAACCTTTTACTTTATTCATCTTAATAACTAAGTTCTTAAACTAATGTAAGTAAAGTAAGTATACCTAAGAAAGATGAGGTTTTGAAATTCGTTCAAAATCAGTATAATTTGACCAGTTGGATCTAGTACGGTGTATACAAGTTTGTTTGTCAAGTTATGAACTTCAGAAGAACAATTATTTCTGTATCGAATTAAATCAAAGTCATGTACCCGAAAGACATAGAAGTATAGTGGTAAGCCGTTTTATATTTTTCTTTTCTTTTAGTTATTGTTCAGACCTCTCGGTATTATTATAAACATTATAGGTAGCCGCTTATATATAGGAAGTCTACTAGCTAGCCTAGCTATTAAAAGTCTAATTACGATCGCTGTGAACGATTTCAGATCCTCACCTTTATTTGGTGTCCGCTTCACATAAAACACATCTGTTATCAAAAAGGCGGCAGCCTTGATCACAGTAAGAGTGTAAGCGTTGCGGAAGGATTAATAGATTAAGATTCTTAAAACCACTAAACGTTACTTATTTTATAATCAATTGAAACCATATAAAATATATTTATATACACTAAAAATGAAAAAAAAAAATTGAACCGACTTCAATATCAAAAACTTATAAAGCACTGAAAAATGAAAAATAAATACATTATTAAATTAACCAAATTAAATATATAATATGGATATTTGCGCTACCTAGTGATATATTGGAAGTCGGTGCTAACCGAAAATCATATCGTCTACATAGGTAGGTACATACTTTAAATCGACATGTATAACATATATATACATACATTAATAATTAACATTAATAATTAATTGATAAACAATTTATCTTTAGAACATTTATGGAACCACTGAAATAATTATTAATTAATTCTCCTTGGTTTTATTGGATGTCAAAATTTTTAGATGACAGGAGTGCTTTTACTAGTGTCATGGGTTGCCATAAATTTTCTTTATCTTCGTAAAGTTATGTTTACTTAGAATTTGAGAGCTTTACCACCTGTTTTTTTTGTTACAAAGTTATAATTAATTTCAATTTTCATTTACACATAGTTTTTTTACGTTTATATAATGAAAGATCATGGACAATGGCAAATAACTGCCATGGCAGGCCATGATGAAAACCTGTGATTATAAAAGTATTTCCCTTTGACAAAAGAACCCTAATAAAGTTCAAACTTTAAAAAATCAATTAACTATGGTCGAACGTCGACCACTGGACGCCCACTAGTTGATATTACAACCTGCTTGACTTGATGCTTGAATTTACTATCCGGCGAATAGGTAATATAGAAATACGAAAAATACTAACCTATCCAGGAGATGAGTTCTTCATTGAGAAAGATATCACTATCCTTTGACTTTAAGCCCGCAACCATACCTGATACTTGACCAACAATCATTCCTTCACTTATACTACATATTACTAAGCCGGAGTGTACCAACACCTGGAATTACAAAAAAAACCTTTATAACAAATATGTTACAACAGTTGCATTAGTAATTATATGTTAATCGCATGATATTTTCCAGTTTTGATAGGTAACTCAAACTTTAGAAGAAATAAGACAGCCATTCCGTACGCGGTTTTTATATGGCAAATAATTTCAACTACTTGCTATATTTTCTTGGAGTGAAAACTTCTTTAGACGCGTTGAGCCCTTTGAGCTGTATTTCTGGCAAGAGATGAATTTATAATTTCGCGACATGACACGCTGGTAAGCGTGACCGATCGTACTGAGCCTGTGAGACTTGCATCAGACTAGCGATGCACAGTATAAGGGCCTATGTACATTATTGACATTTTGTATTGAAATTATGCAGTCTATCATAATTATATTAATTATACACTGTATAATTATTATTATTGATAATTAATAATTGTTCAGAGTGCAAATAGATGTGAAAACCAGGCTAGAATTTCAAATTACAAATTATTAAATTCACATTATTCTATTCAATCGGCTGACCTTATTATGACTGCCTCATTTTGTTGTAGTATTACTTACCAATTTAATAAGTTAACAATTCTGAAATGAACTACCTCCCATCGTACAAAATGTAGTTAGTAAGATGTAGTTTATAAGTTAAAAAATGTAACAAATAAATTAAGACCAATAAGCTTTTGTATATATTTTATTTAGACATTACAAACTGTCAACAAAGTACTTGAGGTTTTTGTTTATTTATAAAAGAATTATTTTAAGTTTTATTTTATCCATGTATAGTCTTTGTTTTAATAATAAAAAGAAAAAGTACAAAAATTTATATGTTGAAAATTAATAAGAACTAGTGGGCGCCCAGTGGGAGACATTCGACCATAGTTAATTAATGTTTTAAAGTTTGAACTTTATTAGAGTTCTTTTGTCAAAAGGTATACTTCTATAATCAAGGGTTTTCATCATGGCTACTTAGTATTTACCATTTTCCATGATCTTTACTATATAATCATTAAAAAAATCTATGAGTAAATGAAAATGAAAATTAATTATAAATTGGAAACAAAAACTACGTGGTAAAGCTCAAATTTTAACCAAACATAACTTTACGAAAATAAAGAAATTTATCGCAACCCATGACACCATTTTCAATTAATTTTACACGACACCATGGGGTGGTATTTTTGGGTGATATTGAATTAAAAGTAGTCTGTTTATTATCAGAAAGAGTGATATGCCCAGTATCATCGTTTGGAAAAGTAGTCGATTCACAATACAATCAAATGGTGAATCCAAGACAAAGACGTTTTTAATACTGCCATTAGCTTTTGAAAATAAATTCTTTTTTGTTGATACATGAGGTTGAATTGCAACATTGTAACCGCGGAGGTCTAAGTCATGGATTATTTTAAGGAACAAAATTCTTATTTTGATTATGCAAAGTATTAATTCATCATTTGAAGTGAGTTCACCGTAAAAATAATAAACATTACAATAATAGTTATATTTTATAATATCATTGTTGAATGTAGGATGAAAAATGGTAATTAGAACGTAAATTAAGTTAACTTAAAATTTTGTTTATCATATGGTTTTTTTTTCGTAATGACTACGCTATTGATCCAGCAAGGTCTTAACAGCTTCACCGGACTACGTTTTATCATATGGTTTCTTCCAAGAACTCTAAGAGTACCATTATTAGTTATCCTTGTACTCTAGCAATTTTTAATGACCTACATTCTCCGTGTACAAAATTTAATTTAAAACTATGTTTGACCGCATGACACGGCTTTTTAGCAATTCTTTAAATCTATAAATATCACAACTAAAATATCATTCATATCAAGTGTAACAATTGCTGATACGTGAGGTATTATACACAATTACGAAACATAAGTCAAAAATAATCATTTAAGAATCTTCATCGTGTCTCACTCAATTTTTTTATAGACAGAGTTTTTAACCGAAATTAGTCACTTTTTCGTATACTTTTCAAACATTTTCTTACATACAAACATTGTTCTGACAACCATAAATAACATATAAATATATAGGTATTAGTAAAATAAGAGGAACCGTGCCGCGCGGTTCCGAGGATCTTGTATAGCATCGGCGCTTCCATATATTCGGAAATCGATTTTTATTCATATATTAGCTGACCCGTGCAAGTTCGTCTGCACAAAATCGATTATTACCTGTTTCAATTGGCGAAAAATTTTAATAAACCTAAAACGCGATCGCACCTACATCTACCGCTTTCAATTGTAAATACAGAGACTATACAGGGACTCACTCAAACATATACCCAGTTGGTATATGAGAATTCTTCTAAAATAAGCCTAAACCCGTTCGCAGCATCACCTACCGGGTTCAATTAAGATAAATACTAACCTGCATATATTGCCGATAAATGTCTTCCCAGTATAAATGATTTTTTGCCAATTTCAATTATATTCCTTGTGATTAACTAATGGAGATATATATTTGCCAAAATAAACATCTATATCACTGACGGATAATATACCTTTCTAACATTGAAAAACAATCAAAATCGGGTCGGTGGTACCAGGGATTCCCTAAATACAATACGATAAGAGTGTGAAATACAGCTTAAATGTTTAACTAATCTGTCTATATGTATATATATCAAAAAGAAAATTCTAAAAATCCGTCAAGAATTTCATTGAATACAAATTTTAGTCTTTCATCCGTTATCCTAGAGAATTTTGTTTTATGGGACAAAAACTATCCTAAATGTAATCTTCTAGTATTAGTTACCACTATGTCAATTTCGTCGAAATTGGTTCAGTACTTTCAGAGTGATGTGTGTTCACAGGGACAGACAGACAGACAAACATTGTAAAAAGATTATTATTGGCTTCTATATCGATAACATAGTCTATCCTGATTAAAATTTTCAAAATATATTTAATGTACAGATTTCGACTTGTTACAGTTTTATTGTAGTATAGATAGAAAATATAGTTTCAATATAAGAACCGAGGTACGACCCTGTGTATACTCAGGGGTGTGACGATTGTTCGCTAGTTAGGCAAATTATGACATAACGTTCAGTAATGAAATGGTACACACTAGATAGGCAAATCCCTTCTCTACATGTCCTGTGTATAAGTACCATAAGACATAGATCAAACAACCCTTTCTAACTCTTTAGAAAACCCTCTTCATTCTTGAAGAACTCTTTATTTAGTCTCGTGATATAACATGAGCAGGGAACTTTATCAACATGTAGTGCGTTGCAAAGCTCATATGAAACCACACTATCCACAATCATTTAAATAGGTAGACTGGCTACGGTTGAAACGGTGGACAGTTGAAACAAAGCGAATATCTCGTGAACAGTCCGTGATGAGGTGAGGTGTACAAGGAGAGAACGACGCGGGTCGAAGTCAAAACATGAATTATGGTATTACATCACTCTTCAGGCGCTGTTCAGGCGTATAGTTAGCCGCATTGTTATTTTTGAAGGAAAAGTATTTGCGTACTTACATTTTTGCAATTATTAAGACTTTGTTTAAAGTTCGAGTAGTGAGAGTTTTGTTTCGTTTTAATTGATGTTTTTAGAATATTGCAGTGTGATTAGTTTTATTTAAATTTATTATCATTCTTACTATGAACCGTTTTAGACCAAGAGGGAGGTTGGGGACAGTTGTAATATTATTTGTGGGTACGGTTTTCTGTGTGCCAAAGGTACGCCAAAGAAAGACTACGAAAACTCGGGCCGACATATCTACGTACAATTAAGCATAGGAAGATGTAAATGCGGGATCGTCCTTAAGAACAGCGACAGAAAATAATGGACTAAACCACTGTTCCCTGTCCAGATCTGTACATAAGCGTGATGCGGCTGATAACGATGAAAATCAAGAAATGGGATATAAGGACTACAATCGGGTATTTACCCAAGAACAAGAGCGTGAGCTATCTAAATATTCAATTAGATGTCCAGATATCTCCAGATATATTTTACCCTGACTAGACTATCCCTAGTTAACCCTAGTTTATAATCATTACTGTTGATAGTTGAGAAATATAATAGCATTTAGGTACTATCACACATAAATAATGCAAAAATATTATCGTCACCAACATCTGGTTACTATTTAAGTTGTACTTAATATAAAACGTTGAAGGTTAATTAAGAATCATGTTAGATTATAAGTATCGCCATGAATATTAATAAAAGATATTTGTGAAGTTTAATTGTACCATTAAGATTAGTAAAATGTTATTAAGTGATTAATAAATATGATAATTGATTGTATTTCGTATTATTTACCTATGCTTCAATTGACCCCAGGTACTCTTTCAACCGACCCTTTGGTCAATTGAAGCAAATTACTGTTTTTTTTAAATATGTTTTTACACAGAAAAAACTATACAGTGATCTCAAATAAAATTGCCTATTAGTAGTCAAATATAAGGTATTTTATTTAATATCATTCCGCCATCGCTCGCTTAAGGAATCCTATATATAATTCCTTAAGGGATCCCGATGCTATCCACGATAAACCCTTAAATGTTTCAACCGTACCCAGTCTACCTACTATATGGAAAGCAGTACGGTGGGTAGTCCGGTGAAGCTGTCAAGACCTAGCTAGGTCAATAGCCGTAGTCAGTTTCAGAAAAAAAGCAGTACAATTGTTGCAACTGAAGTATTACTAAAATTTTAATATTATAAAATATTACTCACCTGCTGTACTATGTGAGACGACATTTTAGTAAATGAACAAATGGAACCTTCAGGAAATATATTAATTACATTATCAATTATTGTATAATATTACGAAAAACACTTGTGCAATCATGTAAGTAAACTGATACGAATACTACATCTTCTATCTATATTTACACTATAATAAAACTGTAATAAGGCTGTACATTAAGTATTTTTTGAAAATTTTAATTGAATTGGGGAGACTTTGTCATCGATATAGGAGCCAAAATTTTTTTTTACAATTTCTGTCTGTCTTTCTGTCTGTCCCTGTGAACACGTATCACTCTGAAAGTACTGAACAAATTTTGACGAAACTTGACACAATGATAACTAATATTTCCAGGTTACATCTAGGATACTTTTTGTACCATAAAACGCAAGGGGTTCTCTATTCTAAACGTATGAAAAACAAAAAATTGTATTCAATGAAATTCTTGACGGATTTTGCTAAATTTTCTTTGTGCTATATATAACAGACAGATTAGCTGAACATTTAACTATATTTCATATTTTTATCGTTTTGTAGTCAGGGAATCCCTGGTATCATCGATCCGATTCTGAATTTTTTTTCAATGTAAGAAAGTTTTGTTATTCCTCAATGTTATAAATAATGTTTATTTCGGTAAATATATAGTTTCAATAGTTAATCATAAGGAATATAACCGAAATCGGCAAAAAATCATTTGTCACTAATATTGGGAATACATTTATCGGCAATATATATAGATTAGTTTTTATTTTTATCGGGCCCTGTAGGAGATGCTGTGAACGAGTTTTAGGCTTATTTTAAAAGATTTTTCACATAGTAACGGGGTCCATGTTTGAGTGAGATACAGTATAGTTCGGATGTATAATTGAAAATGGTAGATGCTGCTGCAATCGGGATTTAGGTTTATTAAGATTTTCGCGTTTAAAAATACAATCGAAACAGGTAATAACCGATTTGGTGCAGACGAAGTTGCACAGTTCACCTAGTATAAAATATAACACAAATAATTCAATACAGCAGATATTAATAAATGTACTTTAGGGACGAAGTAAAGGATCAAAAGTCTGTTGTGTTATTTTTTCAGATTAATTACACTATTTACTTGGCGGACCTTTACAGCTTCACCATACTATTAAGGACTCACCTTTAAGGCACTTCGCCGCTTGACAACAAACTCTAGGGTGTCAAAACGGACGAACGTCGGCTGAGGCTAAATTAAGCTGCTATTCAAACATTCAAACTCAGGAATTCATGAGATACATTTATCACCATGTGTGCCACACGAAGTGAAAACCTGTATTTCGTATCAAGTGAATATAAAATACAGGTGCGATATAGTAAGGATATCTGCACACGCTGTGATGAATTTTATGCAGATTAGCCATTTTTTTTTACAGTTTATGTCAATCCTTTGACAGTTACCTAATTTAATAAGAAGAAACCAATAATATTAACACAATTAAACAGTGAATACCAAGATACCGATCAAAAGCAGGTAGAAATACATTAAACAGGCAGAAATAACCACGGTATCGTATTAAAAATATAAGAGACAGTACGGAAACTACCTGCATACGCTACTATATACTATCTATTATACTGTGGATTAGGGGTTTCGTCGATAGGCATATGTGTGTGTGAGTGTGCCGGTACGAGCGTATTTAGATAGTTTCCGTACTGTCTCCTCTATTTATACTGTGACGTGGTCAAGCCAAAACCCAAACAAAGCGTACTATTAATTTATTGAACATTCTGTGACGTAAATATTGGTGGTGTCTCAATAAACTGACCACTGACACAACATCGTTTCAAATCTATACATATTCTATATATATGATAAAAACGTAAATCTAAAGTGTTGGTACTTTTAGATTTTTGTGAAAAAAATTGTTGCAAGTGTCGAAATAAGTAATAAAATACATTTCAATCATTTTAGAAATGTCTATCTGTTTATTTGAATACGCATCACTACTAATTATAGCGTTTACGATAATATCTCACCATAAAGCATCATCATCATCATCATCATCATTACCCTTATCTCACCTAAGTAGGGTTGGCACAACATGTTTTCTTTTTCCACTCTCTCCTATCAAATGTCATCTCAGTATTCACAACTTTTACCCACATATCATTTTTCACACAATCCATTCACACCTTTTCGGTTTTCCTCTAGTTGTATATCCATCCACCATCATACTCAACACTTTCTAGTTATATGGTTTTCATCTCTCCTCATGACATACCCATACCATGCTAACCTATTACTCCTGAGCTTTTCTGTCACTTTTGCTATTTTCAAACTTCCTCTGATATACTCATTCTTAATCTTATCCATTCTAGTCACACCATACATCTACCTTAACATTCGCATCTCTGCCACATGTAAACTCCTCTCATCCGTCTCTTTCGTCTCTCTCACCATAAAGCATATCCCGGAGTATTATTCATGTAGTTTTCGTTTCATTTAAATCGGTTCACTGCATCAAAAGTTATTGCCATTTTAACGTCATAACCTAACTAATATTATAGATGAGGATTCGAGATTGTGAAGCTTTCATTTTCTATCTAGAGCGTAGGACTATTAAGAGTAAACAACATTCTTGTACCAATCGAGCGTAAAGGACTGAGCGAGCCGAAAGAATTTGAAATGAACTCGCACAATTCTGGGCATCGGAGCTGTGTCATTAAGTAAGAGAAAAAAGTGGATAAGTAAATGGAATTAATACATACAGATGATATTTATTAGTCACTGTTTTTTGCGTCAGATTTCACGCTCACGCAGTCACGGGTACAGCTACTCTAATATAAAATTATAATAAAAGAAGTAAGATATTTAAAAATATGATCCGTCAATTTGAGATCAGGGTCTTAAGGCAATTTACAAGTCACAGTAAAAACATCGGCCAATAAGAAAATCCGATGATGAACTGATACTCTGTTCTGATCTGATATACACTAGATTTCGAAGATACGTGTGTGGCGAAAGTTGCCGGCTAAAGACAAACAGGTTACAAGAGAGGAATGTTTGAATAATTGTTGTTTAGAATTCCATGTTCATGGAACACATGTTCCATTCCGTTTTTGTTGGACAGTACGCTGTATGTGACTTTTGCCGAAGTGGTTCAAGGCGTGTCGAATAACTGGGTAAATTGCTCACTCTATAAATGCGAAAGCGACAATAATCGTAATAACACATTAATGGATGTGAGATACATTATATTAAATAGTAAATAAAATATGAAACATAGGGACAAAATTAATATAGTAAAATTTATTTTTAAAGTTACCTTGACCAACATAAAGTGATTGACATTTTGGTACTAGTTCTCAGTGACCTTTCGAAAGGTCGCTGTTGTGAAGAGATCTAAAATAAATACACATCCTGATAGAACTAAGCGATGGTTATAAGATATTGATCATAAAACGCAAAAGGTTCATAACTTTTAATTACTTAAAGTAGACTTCAAAAACTAGGTTTTGATTGAATTCTATGCCTACCTTTGAGAAGAGGTTGGTGATTAGTAGATATTTCCAAGTTTTCAGTATTTTTTTTATTATTAATAACCGACTTAATAACTAATTGTAAAAACGTGTCTGTAATCGAAATCCTGTTAAAAAACGATATAAAGTTGAGATGATTTGCAGTTTTTAATTGACATTTTGTTTAATAGACCGTTCTGATTAACAGAGAAGTCAAAATTAATGTAATTCCTTAACCCTATTTACATTTTATGGTCTTAAAACGAAAACGTAATATAATAAGTGTACAACATTTTTTATCTATACATGTAATAACGATGAAGCGTCTGTATGTAATATTAAAAGAACGGGGAATCCCGGAAAAGGGAAAGTTTTCATGTCGTTAAGATAGGTTTTTTTTTTTATATCAAAGGATGCAAACGAACTGGTAGGTCTCGTGATGTTAAGTGATCACGACCGTCCATAGACACCAGCGACATCAGGGAAGTCGCAAGTGCGTTGCCAGCCTGTATATGGGAGAGGGGGAGGGGAAGGAAAGGGAAAGAAGGAAAGAAGAAGGGAGGTGGGCCTCCGGAGCTCTCACTGATCGAACGAAACACAACAATGCAAGCACTGTTATTTCACGTCGTTTTCTGTGAGAGGGGTGGTACTACCCCGGACGAGCAGACCCATTTATACGAAGTACACCGGGTCATCTAGTTAATAATAATTTTGAAGATAGAAGGGATCTTTCTAATATGATTTTAGCCCCTAAAAAATTATTTACTAACAATATGGGCATATCATAACCTTATAATAAGATTTGTAAGTCATTGTTTCATTAGTACCTAATACAGTATAAGTGAGCACTGAAGTAATTGTATATACTAGTGATCGCCCAGTGGTCGACATTCCACCATAGTTCGTTGCTTTTTTAAAATATGAACTTTATTAGGGTTCTTATGTCAAAGGGTTATACTTCTATAATCAAAGGTTTTTTTTTTTTTTTTCGAAATGAAAACGATGTTGACCTGGAATAGTCTTCACCGGAACTATTGAGGCGAGCGCTAAAGGCACTCAGCCGATTTGGGATGTTTGGGCGACTAACTCAAGGGTGCACGGCACACCTCGGCTTGGGCTGTCGCCTGTTACGTGCAAAAATGGCGACCTATCTGAGATAACCTAAGCTAAGCTATCTAGATATACGTATATAAGTTACTGAAACATGCATGTGTACCAAGCATGCGTGTCTCAACAACTCCTATATGTATTTTGTGTCGCAAAAATTCCACAAAACTATATAGGATAGGATAAGTAAAAATATGGGTAGAACTCTTTGTCGTTTATTTCTTTGAAAAAGAAAAACAGCGTGAAAGCGTGTAGACATGCACGTGTGTATAGGTGATGTGTGTGATGTTGTAGCAGTGATGTAAGATTTAGTGTCACTGTATCGCGTGAGTAGCGTACTCAAGGGCTCCACGACGAGGAAACGGACCTAGGCTTGAGCCGCTGCCGATGGGGGCCTAATCTGGTGTGCGGGAGCGAAATTTACCCCCAGGCCACGGCAGCGTGATCTGTGGATACGCGGGCGTGAGCGTGAACACGCTCTGTTTGGAGAGACAGGCTGGTAGTGATCGTTCGCTGACGTGATTGAATCAGGGGAGTCGGTAAAAATGTGTCGCGGTCGTCTTCTATACTGCGCAGCGTTGGGTACGTGTTCATGATAATTAAAGGTTTTCGTTATGGCTACTCACTTATATGCCATTTGCCGTGATTATTAATCATATAAACAATAAAAAATCTATGTGTAAATGAAAATTGAAATTAATTAGAAATTTGAAACAAAAAACAGATATATCACGTGATAAACCCGTGATTTTTATCACGTGATATAGCGCTCAGATATGTCATCTCCATACATTTTTTCGTTTTCTATTTGCGTTAGTGATCGCCGTAAGCAACTTGGTTAGGCCCCTGGTTTACCCGTGCCTATAAATATTTCACATGAAAACGCTCAGTGCGGCAAAAAAAGATTTCACTTAATAAAATTACAAAGGTTAGATGATAAAAAAAAATTAAATTAGACTTACTAATGGAAGCAAAATTGATCACATGACAAAAATCAAGCGGGCGAATTAGGAGAAATGTGATCAAAGAAATAGTGAAAATTATACTACGATCGCATATCAAATTTGCATAAATATCCAAAGTAAGTAATTCCACCGAAAGATGCCTGTTGCATACCTCGTTGACATAGGCATTCACAGTTCGGACCTTCTTAGTAAGTTTGAATCTCGTCGGCACAGCCGGACAGCTAATCCATCTTTCCGAACTATTATCGAATTTCGATCGATATCAAAAATCAGAAATTAACGCCTTCTAACAAACGGTCTTTTAACCTGTACAATATGTGTTTAAGTTTACCTTAGATTTTTCAAAATTTCTATGAAAAGCGCAAAAATAGCGCTGAAATAAAAAAAAACACGGATTAAAAAAAATGTTTGCTAAGTCTAGTAACAAATTTGCATATGTGCTATGTAATTGAATTATTTAAGTAAAATTTCTTAGGCGCCACTAAGAGGTGGTATCTGTACGACAATGCAACGGAAGTCCGTTACGGCAATATGGCGTCACGTATCTTTACCATCCGGTTAAATAATAATTAAGCATAACCAAAACTTCTATTAGATTGTAATTAATTTAATTCGTTACTTTTCATATTAATCTAATCGTACTTTTGAATATTTTATTTACTTTATAAAGAAGAGTTGATTATAATATTTCCTGTTATTTAATTTTCGAATTAGCTGATAGATGGCACTACAGATAATGAAGTTTTGATTTGATTTGTTACTTACTTACATTGAAACCAGATGGCAGCACGGTCGCTCGCCCATATATACATAATTCATTTTATTGTATTATTTTTATGATTATTCATTTTTTCCAAACATTTTTGACTGATTTGTTGTTTATAAATTATGTATTAACAAAATCCAACATATTTAAAAAGTTTTACTTTAATCGCGTGTGCCGTTAACTCGCACTCATTTTGGTACAATTTGTATGTATGTACTTTTTTTTAACATGGGGAAATCCCCACGGATACCCACCCTAACTGGGCAGCTGCGGGTGGGGTATGTCCGACTTGCACGGACTAAAACCTCATAGTGCCTTCACTCACCTATAGGCCGGGAAGCAGGAGCTGCCACTTTACTCCCTGCATGTAGGTGTGTACCTACAAACTATAGCTTTATCTGCAGAAAGGTTTAAACAACGTGACTAAATTTCATTTCAAGATAAGCATATATTTATTATTGTATGGATCAGAGGTATAACCATTGCAAATAGTACTAGTAACGTAGCAGGCAATTTGCGGCGGGGTACTTTTCTTCGAGGCGACTAAATTTCAGAATAAACCTGAAATAAAAATTCTAATCATTTCATTTTGTAAAGATGCATATATATACGTCAACCGTTCTTTACATATACTACAATTAATAACAGTGATACCAAGTTTTAAAAAATATTTTCGCCTAGACCTTTTTTTATATATTATAGATGGCAAAAGAACAGGTCGCCTGATGCTAAATGATCATCGCCCTCCATAGACACTAGCAACACCAGTGGACTCGCAAGTGCGTTGCCGGCCTTTTAAAGAAATTACGCTAACATCGAAAACTCCTAAAATCACAACAAGTAATTGAAAATATTTCTTGTTAAAAATAATGATTGTTATTACATTGTTGTCAAATACCTAGAAGTCTAAAGGTGTTTTTAAAAGTAAATTGCTACAAAATATGATTTCATTTTTTTTATTCATAATAATTTATTTGTGAGTGTGATTTCAAAAAATGTCAGATATCTCCTGTTTTCAGAAAGAGTTAAAAAAAAAAACTTAATATATATTTTATAATATTCTTTATATACACCTTTCTAATATTTGAAGTATTATTTCCTTCTAGTCCGGACTTATAAAGTCATACATTTCCAGATTAAATGAAAGTAATATTTTAGTAGATAGAATATATGTTATACAAGATTCACCAATACATTGGAATGTCCATTGAGACATCATTAAATTTTGTAGTATGTCAATAGTTAACCTATTTAGCAATCAATAAAATGATATACGCATAATGCAGATTGAGTTATTTCAAGTTAAAAAAATCATGAAAATAAAAAAGTTTCAAAAAACCTTTTACAATCCCACCCTACTTATTTACACTCTAAATTTGGGCGAGATCTTAAATTGCGAACCCTGATTCACAAGTGCTAACATAACGTTTCATGCTAACCTAACAGAAGTTTTTTTTATGTTGTTAAAAGAGAGTGGACGATATCTCTGTACTCTTCATTTTGCACCCGTAATTATGTTTTGTTTTGTATTGCTTTTTTAAATGTTTGTTTTGTAACGAGTAATGATTACTTTGAATGTTTACTTATCTGCTGCGTTATACAAAGCATTATCATTAATTCGCCCTTCATCGCGATGAAAAATCAACAAAGTAGTCACATATTTCTTTTTTCAGTGCAACCTTTTCTAAAGTAATGTCGAACCGTTTTGCTAAAATGTTATATTTATGACTAACAATTTGAATCGATTAAAATTAGAACTTTTAGGTACATAACCTATTTTAGAACAGTTAATTTTTCTTTCTTCGTTATATGAGTATATATCTAGCTTACTCTAACAATTGGCAACATTGTCTATTCTAAGTTCAAAAACGAGAGGCAAAGAGAGACAGTTATGGAAAAATATACGTGAGAGCCTTTTGTATAGAACCTCAGAGGTGTATAACAAGAAGGCACAGAGATAGAGATGTCAACTTATAAATAAAATAGACTTTATCCACTCGGCTAATTATTTAAGACCCAGATCTCAAAATGACGCCCAAATATTTTTAAATTTCAACATAATTTATCTGTTCACCAGTGAATCATACGTTCTAAATTCGTTTGTATGGAACTTAAGCCCTTATGGTCTTCAACAATCCATGGCTCAATGACAATTGCACCTGATATTAAATAACGATGTGACCGGAGTTTATTAACATATAAAACTGAAACCTGGATCACAGCTTGTTCTATTTTATTTTTAGCAACCAGTCTTCTAGTAGACTATTACTGCCATTGTCAAGTGGGTAACGATATTACAAGTTTCTTGGTATAATTTCAATGAACTAACAAGATGGTGGCCGCCTCGTTAGAACTTTCCTAGAAGTTTTTGTGGCAAATCACAATCCATGCTCCGTGGTATTATTTCCGATCCACTTTACTTGTGCTCAAAAACCAAACTATATTACGTAAAGTACCACCAACATTACACAATATAGAGCCAAATAACACAAAATTATGGATAAAATATAAAGACCGCTAAATGGCATTCCAAGATCCCGCCAAAAACTCACTCGATACTACTGCAAAACCAACAGCTGTGGTTAATTCTTCTTAGCCGCGTATTTTCAGTTTTACGCATCCAAACTGAGCATGACATATCTTTGTATATAACGTTTTATCTAAAATATTTTCATTTAATTCAAGGAAATCAATCTAGTAACACAATTTAATTTAATAGGCAAATAATCAAACGTACCTACATAAAAAAATTAAAGATTCTATAAAACTATATAATCTTAAGTATAAATGTTATATAATTAAAAAAAATGTATGTCACATGATAGATCACTCATTTCAATAACAGTTGAAAAGAGATGTAAATGTATGTGATTTACTTTACCCAATATTAGACAGGTTAGTATTAGAATCAAGTATTCTTGGGAATTATACAATATTCTAAATTACAATAGGACTCTCACATTAAAAAATTGGCGAGCAGATTGCATTCGCGTTATGTAAGATTCGCCAATTTACAAAATAAATATTGCCACTGCTAGGTTAGTCTACTTAGCTTACTTCTATAGCTTAATGTCTTATGGTATCCTGCTGGAGGGACTGCTGAGGTAGACACCTTATTTTTAATACAAAAACGTTACAGTTCGAGCAATATATAATATGAGACCTAGCGAATCATTAAAAACGAAATTCCAGGAATTCGGTATCTTAACTCTACTCTTCCAATACATTCATGATAATTTAATTTATGTCCGTAATAACTTTCAAAAAGTGCATTCAGTAAAAGACCTGCATAATCTAAATAGCAGAAACTGTAACAAACTGGTCGTCTCATGTTTCAAACTTAGCAAAGCCAGTAATAGTTTTTTAGGTAACAATGCTAGGTTAAAAGTGTAAGGTTTTACAATAAGGTCCCAAAGCATGTTATCGATTTGCCGGACTTATAAATTTAAGCGCCACTTCAAGCGGGTTTTAGTGTCAAAAGGCTATTTATTATACACTAACTGACCCGTGCAACTTCGTCTGCGCCAAATTGGTTATCAATGGTTTCAATTGTATTTTTAAACGTGAAAAAATTGAATAAAACTGATACCCGATTGCAGCCACAACTACCGTTTCCAATTGTGAATCTAAAGTATCCACGGATAAACGGATACATTACCAGATTACATGTGATTTTTTTTAAAATAAGCCTAGTACCCGTTCATAGCATCATCTATCACTTCGTTGTTTGTAGTCCGGTGAAGCTGTTAAGATAGCGTATAAAATAGCGTAGTCATTTCGAGAAAAAATAAACTACCAGGATCAATTAAGATAAAAAGTAACCTACATAAAACTAAATAAAAATCTCTACCACTTACTTTCTCATAACTATCTTCAACTTGTATTAAAACCTTTTTATACTCTATTGTATTAAAGAAAAATATATAAAAACCGTATCGAAGCGTCAAACATCGCGCCGTCAACTGTCACTTCCTTGAAACTATTGTTTAAGAGTTATAAACTGTTTCGAAAACGTATTTTGAATATATTTATGAAATATGCAAAATTTTCAAAAATTTATATTCATAAATAATCTTTGTGTCACTCACAACATAGTACCTTTTAGTAATTTATCCATGTTGATATGTTTCTATTGTAGATTATTCTACGTTGTAACACTAAATATTTGGCATTAAATTTATAACGTGTATTTGTCACTCTTGATATTGGCGAAATTACCTACATAGGCAGAGGCCATACTGAAAAGAATCAATCAAGCCAGTTTTATATATTATATTCATCCGAACAACGGGCTACCTGGCTGCTGGTAAGAGTTGCGTTTATTTGTGCATATCGTACATACATTTACAGACAAAAATGTTGATTTTTAAATAATTATAGGATGTTTTTTTTTCAATAACTTTGAAACGTTATTAAAATGAAATTATTATTGAAAGACATTTTTGGTATTGACAATAATGTACTTGGTGCTATTTTTTGAAAATAAAAATAAAAGTAATCTTAATCCATGTTAGAATAGCAGTAATTTTATTCTTACTATATTTAGATATAAATAAGTACAAATTTCATCTTTCACACTAATTCAGTTATTAACTCAATATTTCGATCGATTTATTGCTATAATAATAATGAGTATAGAATATAGCTATAGGTATAGTTTACTGCAGCACTGGCTGCACGATAAAGATAGCGATAATTGTGGCAGCGTATGTTATCGACGCCCTTTTTTTTTCGAAATGTATACAATGTTGACCTGTAAAGGTCTTTACAGCTTCACCGAATTATTGAGGCAAGCGCTGAAGGCACTCAACCGACTTGGGATGATTGGGCGACCAACTCAAGGGTACACGGCACACCTCGGCTTGGGCTGTCGCCTGTTTTTATGCAAAAATCGCGACCTATCTTTTTTTTTTTTTAATGTGGAGAAATCCCTTATGGAAGCCCACCCTCCCGGGAGAGAGGGTGGGTTATGTCCGACTCGCACGGACTAAAACCCCACGGTGTACGTCTTCCGCTATGGTTGGGACGGCACGAGATCTCTATAGACTTCATCGTGCCGCCCCAGCGGTAAGCCCAGCAGCAAAAGCGCTGCCCCCGGGCCTCGTCTTGTATGGAGACAGCCGGGTACACACCGGCCGTCTCCCTCATCCGCCATACCTATGCAGTGGGAAGATAGGCCCCCGACCCATCTTCCCTGGTCCGGTTACGGTGGGAGGAGGCGGTCAAACTGCCGCCTCCTCCTACCTGTCCTCCGTTGACAAATCGCGACCTATCTTAGCTAACCTAAGCTAGGCTATCTAGATATACGTATATAAGTTATTGAAACATGCATGTGTACCAAGCATGCCTGCCTCAACAACTCCTATATGTATTTTGTGTCGGAAAAATTTCTCTAATCTATATAGGATAGGATAGGGAAAAATAAGAGTAGAACTCTTTGTTGTTTATTTCTCTGCAAAAAAAAAAAACAGCGTGTAAGCGTGTAGGCGTGCACGTGTGTACAGATGATATGTGTGATGTTGTAGCAGTGATGTAAAGTTTTGTGTCATTGTATCGCGTAAGCAGCGAACTCAAGGGCTTCCCGCCGAAGGAACGGACCTAGGCTTGAGCCGTTGCCGAGCGGGGCCTAATTTGGTGTGCGGGAGTAAAATTAATCCCCGGACCACGGCGGCGTGATCTGTAGTTATACGGGCGTGGGCGTGAATACGCTCTGTTTGAAGAGACAGGCTGGTACTGATCTTTCGCTGACGTGATTGAATCAGGAGGGAAGATAAAAATGTGTCGCGGTCGTCTTCTATACTGCGCAGCATTGGGTACCGGTTCATAGTTCCCGACGGATACCACTAAAGGGCTGGGTTGATTCGCGGCTTTTTCGAAATAACTACGTGTGAGTGATTTTATATACGCCCCGACAGAAAGCATGTTCAAGTCCCTGTTGAGATCCTTATTCCGGACGTATAATGGGGCACCGGTGATTTTACGTAGGGCTCGGTTCTGGAGAACCTGCAACTTTTGAATACGATTTTGCACATGTGCAAAAACCGAACAACTGTACGTCATAATCGGACGGATGCAAGTTTTATATAAAGTGAGTTTATGTCTGGGGGACAATTTACTCTTATGACAAAGCAAACGATAGGCACGGCCCAAGACCATAGCGGCTTTGTTTTGCACTCTATCTGTGTGTGAATCGAAATATCAGTGTTTATCTAAAGTGACGTCGTGATATTTCACCTCACCGGCCCAAGGTATTTCGGTTTCGTATAGCATGATGGTCGACGACGCATATATTTAAGATGGCGTCAATCCCAAGTCATACGTTTACGTTTATCGTTGTTTATTGTATATGGTGAAATCTTAATATCAATAATGTTTAAAATAATAATAAAATGAAATTTGTTCTTTGCTATGGAATAAAATAATTGGTTTGAAATTTATTATTTTTATTTATAAAATATATCAGCGGGTATATATATGATTGTTTATAGAGAAATGTGTCTGACTATAATAAATTCATGCTTTCAATTGCGTTTAAAAGTTACTGAAAAAAAATGTTCCTAAACCTATTCATAAATCAAAATGCGCATTGAAAATACAACGTTAACCGGCTACCAAGTATCCTTTCGGGCTAATGCCAACCTCTTACAGAAAACCGACATGAAATAACAGTGCTAGCATTGTAGTGTTTCGTTTGGTCAGTGAGAGTGCCGGAGGCCCACCTCTCTTCTCCTTTCCTCCTTTGCCTTCCCTTACCCTCCTCCATATACAGGTTGGCAGCGCACTTGCAACACCCCTGGTGTTGCTAGACTCTATAGAAGGTGGTGGTCACTTAACATCACGTGACCCACCTGTTTGTTTGCCTCCTATGATACAAAAAAATATATATTGTCATATTAAAGAACCAAATATTCTAAAATTCTTGTTCTTTTAACGTTGTCTGCTCTTGTACTAAGGTGTCGCAAAAAAGTCTAGTTACGTTAACTACAAATTTTTGTTTTTCGTTATCCTGGAGAACCCCTTGCGTTTTATGGGACAAAAAGTATCCTGGATGTAGCCTTGTAATATCAGTTATTACTGTGTTAAGTTTCGTTAAAATTGGTTCAGTACTTTCAGAGTAATACGGGTTTAGATTCTAGTCTTTAATCCTTTATCCTGGAGAACCCTTTGCGTTTTATGGGACAAAAATATCTATATATTTGATGTAATCTCGTAATATTAGTTATCACTATGTCAAGATTCGTCAAGATTGGTTCAGTACTTTCAGAGTGATGCGTGATCATAGGGACAGACAGACAGACAAAAATTGTAAAAAGATTATTTTTGGCTTCTATATCGATAACATAGTCTACCCTGATTAAAATTTTCAAAAAATATTTAATGTACAGATTTCGACTTGTTACAGTTTTATTATAGTATAGAAGATAGATTTACTAAAAACGATTGTATGGTGTATTGGAAATATATTCGATTCGATTTCGATATATTTAATTTTGATTTCAAGATATACCAGATGAAAGGTTAAACACTCGCAGTATTCTAGGATATAATATTTCATGGTCACATTGAACGTATAAAACAATAATATCAAAACAAATATTAATAAGTAACAAAGAGAACCAAGTTAAAGTTTAGTCTCAGACTTCCATAAGTATAAACGTAATCCTAATAAACCTAAACGGAGTAACCGGTGCTTAAATTTGTAAGGGACGATTCGGAGTTTATAGCCTTTGATAATAAAATAGACAATAAACACTTTTGTCTTGTTCATACTGTTCCCACATTCACTTTTAAATGAAAGTGGAATCAGTTAACGGTCATTGACACTTCTCTTTTATATAGAAGCGTAGAAGATTGCGTATATTTTTTTTATTTTTCTAAATAACTAGGTCAGATATTAAGCACCTGTTTTTTAAATTGAATTACGACGAGAATCGAGAACAGACTATCCTCCATAAATATTGCTACTGTTTAAACTTTCAACCTGTATAAATGTATACAGAATGCGCGTACACTAAGTTCGCATGTTGTCGAATCTTATGGTTTATGTAAGGTATTAGAGAAGTGACCATAATTTTGTTCATAGTAATTGGTAATCTACAACAAGCTACATGGATCCTTTCATTTACATGCCTTAAAAAAAGAGCATAAATGGAAGCTTTCCTTAATCAACCTGATGAGATGATATAGACATTGTTACTTATACAGACATTTTTTGTATACAAGCTTGCTAACGGATAGCGACTTACAGGATGACCAATGAATACCACGATGAAAGGAGTTAAGTAACCCCATAAATACTTACTGATCTCATAAATAAGGGAATCAAAACAATATTATATTTTTTGAAAATTTTATGCACTCAAGTATGGCTATTTTTTAAATATAATTAAAATATATACAATATTTTCATCTTCTGTTTATTACAGAATTGCTCTGAACTAGTTAGTATGATTTTAATAATATATAATGTTATACTAATGTTGTTGTAAGGTTGAAATATAGTATATTTATTAAATTTAATACGGATCAAATCAAATGGTTCATGTTTTGTACTTCATCAAGCAGAGTATTAACATTATCAAATGCACCATTCTTAAAATACAGTTCAATCTCTTGCAAGCTCCTGCCTTTCGTTTCGGGCAGATACCTCCAGAAATATAATAAACAGATTAATGATAGTGTAGCATTAAATAGGAACACACCATGATATCCAATCGAAGTGAACATAGGTAAAGCTATTTTTGTTGAAGTAAATAATATACACCCTTCTAATATACCAAAAACAAACATACAATACGTCTTCAATTCTAAGGGATAAATTTCACCAAACAGAGACTCCACGAGTGGGTCTGGACCTGCGCTAATAGTAATCAAATATAGTGCTAACAGTGAGACTTTTATCCAAACAAAATACAAGTTCCTCTCTGGTGTAAAATAAAAACATGTACTAAGAGCTAATAAAAGTCCTGCTGCTATGGTCCCCGTAGAAAACAACAAAGATCTGATTTTCATTTTATGTATTAAATAGCAAGACGTAAATGATCCTAAAACTAAAAACGCATCAGTACAAATTGTTATAAGGAGAATATCGGAATTACCAACAATATCGTGTAGTATTGTCAGTATGAACGTGCAAATCATAATTGTCCCAATCGATAATCTATACAAATTCAAGAACAAAGATAATAGGGCTATTTTCCAAAAATATTTCCTCCTAATAGGTCTAGTTAAGTATTTGACAACGAATGTTCTAAATGTTGCTTCCTTTGTAATCTTCTGTTTACACTTTTCAACTTCTATGAGCAAATTTAATTCTGTTTCATTATTGTCAGATCCGTGTAGATCTTTGAAAGCGGCTCTACAGTCTTCAAATCTCCCCTTTGATGCTAGCCAGGTAGGACTCTCTACAGAGAACAGTGGCAAAATCGCTGATAAGCTTGTGGGAACTATACCCAACAATACAACTGTACGCCAGTGAAATAATGCACCTAGAATGTGGGCCGACGCCACACCTAAAACGGTTCCAACATTTATACCGTATAAGTAAAAGGTTCTTACATTAGATAAAGTATACTCAGCCATAGACAATATGCACATTGATGCAACTCCCCCGAAACACACGCCGATAATAATTCTTGATATCATAAAAACAATCATTCTTTCAGCGAAATACATCACGATCCAGTTAATTATAATCGGAGTTGACAATAGGAAGATCGTTTTCCTTCTGCCAAGTATTTCTGACACGATAGCGGCGACAGCAAAGCCACAGATGCTCACCGCGTGAATCGTTGATGCTGAAAACGAGTATAATTTTTTTACCATTCTTTTTAACTATAAGTCACATCATCATCATCAAAATAATGACAAATAGTGGTGCCGCTGTATGCTTTATAATCAGCTTGAATATCATAAATAACTTGATAGGTGTTCTCATAAAAACAAAACTCTAAATTTCGTTTGGAAATACCAAATTAATTGGACATCACAAGCATCCCAGTCACCTACACATTGACAGGCTATTTGAACATATGTCTAGGACAGACCTTTGTGATTAATAAGTTCGGCTTTTGTAATATTTTTACCATTATACCTCGACGTATCTTGGTCTTAATTAATTACTAATAAAGCGAATGCATCCCCAATACTAGGGCCTTCTATTCGACTATTAATTTTATTCTTGTATTAGCCCTTATTTACATGCGAATTCAACTGACCCAAGTATCCGAGCTTTTAAAGTTTTTTGAATAGTTACCAAATCCTAACATAAAACTACTATACGCCTACATAACCATGAGAAACTTGGTCATTAAATATAACTGGAGAAAACAAAACTAATATCTTATCATAATAAGTAAGTCATAACTAATATTTTAAATAACGAACTAATCTCAAAGCAATAATGAAAAAAACACTCAAGAACATACTATAAATCCATAAAGAATGGTTATTCAAGAAGTTCGTTTAATGACTTTACCCTGGAAGACCAAATTCTATGAAACGCTATTATATAAATTGAAGTAATATATTGTAGTGGTATGTGACTATTTATTACGTATACTCCCACAATATGCCTTTAAACAAGTATGTGAAATTATCAATAATGACAACTATTTTCTGTGATTTCCGTTGCCATAATTATTACCTTCTCATTTGATTTATTTCCTAGTTTGTCACGCCAATATCAAAAGAGAGAGATGATAAGAGTACTTACTAAATATCCGATAACATTACTCTTAAGTCGTTCTTGCTGTAATACTTAATCATATGCTTTATGTTTAAGTATAGAACACAGGTTTAAGCTATAATTAATATGCTACTTGGCTAATGTTTATTTAACAATCTTTACTCGTTATTCAGTTATCCTTTCTACTTTCAATATATATCTAGCTGATTGTGTTGAAATAATTTGGTATGATTGTTAGTATTAAACAAGAAGCAAATACATATTTAATCGTTTTATACGTCGTGACTATTTAAGGAGTGGCAATCTTCAATCGCGTCATAGTTCATGGTCACATTTAACAAATAAAATAATAATATCAAAATAAACACTGATAAACAACAAAGATAAGGTACAGTTTGTTATATTATAGTTATAGTTTGTTCTAAGACTCTCAAAAGTATGGGTAAAAATTTAAATAAACCTAGGTTGAATGACCGATGACAAAACCTGCGAGCGGCGTCCGGAGTTTATAACATTCGATAATAAAATGAATCTTCTTTGTTCAAACTTCCAAAAAATATTTTTTGTTATTTGTTGGCTTCACTTTTACTACACACGTCGGTCATTGATACCGTGCTTTAATATAGAGAATTGACTATAATCTTTGTATTTTCTAATACTAATACTTATATAATAATAATCAGGTCATACACTAAGTCTAGTTTTTACTTGATTTATAACAAGTATGAAGCACTGGGTATCCTGCAAAAATATTGCTAACGGGTAACAAGTCACCCAATATATTCAACAATAACGAAGGTATTCGAAAAACTAGTAAAAGTCGTATAGTAAAGTCGGGCGAGTATTATATGCCCTACCCAACACCTACAAACTTTTTATGTGATATATCTAGTTTACTTAATCATAACACATGTTTTAGTGTTGCGGGTAATGTATTATTATTAGGATCATGTTTCTGATACACTAGTAAACAAATGACTCTAGTTCAGAGAATCCTATTTATCATTAAAATACGTAGAATTTTTATTAAAAAAGAACAATGAATACGAGTGGAAGCTTTACCTCTACTTACATACTAATGTAAAAGTATATAATATAATACCTTAGTAACACAATAATTATAAATACAACTCATATGTAAATTCGATTAAGTAGTTTAAATTACATAGCGTCATAAAGAGATAAACATACTTAAAAAAAATACTTATATTCTAAACAATCATACAATAGTTACGTACAGACAAAGTTTTTTGTAGGGGTACGCGGGAGCACGCAGTACCTACCTTCAAAAAGAATTTCCAAAACATCTAAAATAGTCATAAAAACTGAAAAAATGAAATAGTTTGATAAAAATATCATTGTTGGTAACCTTTACAATTTTTTTAAAGGTCAAATCTATTGAATATAGAATATATAAAAAAGAATATATATGTATTTCTATACATCGTTCTTGAACAGTTACCGCGTCGCACAGTGATTTGTCTCTGTAGAAGAGTCAGTAAAAAAATGTGGACATAAAATTTTCGAAAATTAGCGTGCCTTCAAAAAAGAATTACGTGAAAAGGCCTGCATACAGAATTTGGATTCTAACAATTATAAATCGAATCGCTCTGAAATAGTAACTTACCTAACCAAGATATTTCATTATCGCTCAGTGGGACATCGCTGTTTTCACTTTGCTGAGCCATCACCATCGCGGACATTTGACCAATTATGTATCCATTCGATATCGCTCCGAAGAATAGTGCAGTCAGTACGAGACTCTGTAATGATGGAAAAATGAGTTTCATCTTTGAAAAGTGCTTGGATCATATTCGTGAGAGTAAGCGCGGTGACGTTTTGCTAGATCGATAACTATAGTTAACGCAAATAACCACTGCTGTCTAAATCCTGTTCACAATTCTATTGATGAATTGGGATCAGTGGAATTGGGAACAGTATGGGATACTGTTGTCTACACTCATACTGTGCTTACGACAGGAAATTTCTCTTAAACCACACAATCCATGGTAATTAGGTTCTAAGACTCTACCGATGGTGAGCGATGCGATGGTAAAAAATTGAGAACTACTCGTGATATTTTTCACTCACCCGACGTAACGTGTGAATTCGTTCCATTCCAATAGATAAATAACCTTCACGAAATATATCGAAATATGAATTAAATAAATTATTCTGATGATGAGCAACTATTCAAATAGTCAAGCAAAGTAAATTAATTGCGTCAAACAAACAAGTCAAACAAGAATTTAATATAATGTGATTTGGAATTAGTATCTTATATACGTGAGCCAATTTCGTGAATGTATTAACCTGAAATTTGGTACAGTTAAAGTTTATATGGAGGAATAGTGCAGAAAGCTACTTTTTCTAGTAGTAGTAGTATATTAAATTAATTAACTAATTAAAATATACATAACTCACACTAATGTTTGAATTTTATACAACATATACACATATGTAAATAAAAAAGACGTTTTGATAAAGACTTCCGTCATTTTACGTCAGACGTCAAGGTACTTTACCACGATGATCCGGGGGATTTCAATTCCGAATAACCTGAGGAGCTTGGGTCAAAACAGATTTCTTTTGAAATCAAAGAGTACCGTGCTTGTGTGAGTTAAATACTCCAATTATAATATCATTCGCCGATATTACGAGCAGTTCGTTAAGTATGTGTTCTGAGGTTGACTCTCTGCCTGCCTGAAGTGAATATGACTCTGTCAAGAGCGTAACAACCTACCTCAATTCCCAATGATTGTTTTTTTTGAACTCACTAATGATATTAGTTTGATAGGCAGATAGATTGTAGTAGGTCGCAATAGAATAGGTTAGATAGGGACGGCTCGAGAGTGGACCCTCAAGGCATACCTAAGCGACTCTCGTGGGATAGATTAAATGCAAGCTACTAATGATATTATAACTGGAAAGCTGTAGAGACGTTACCTACATGATATTTTAACAAGACAAATGGCATAATAACGCACACAGGCGTAAAGTAATATTGTAAAGCCACAGTAAGATAAAATGTGGATGTAACGTGGCATATTCTCAGTATTGGTGGTGTAAAAGAAATAGTTATACGATGCTTAGTAACAGGCGGATTGAGGAGGCAGCCCTTAAAAATAAGCTAGTTAGCTAAGTTTTAACAAGGCGCTGTCGAAGCGCTTATGACGTATCTCCAATTTTTTAGTTATAAAAAATAACCATTGGGAAGTTACATTTCGTTACATAGTAACACACACGCAAACATCTACCGTTCTACGTGTGTTTTGCTTACATGTGTGTATATGTTCACAAAACGCAGACGTCACGAAACACGAACGAAGCAGGCACAGTACACATATAACAGATCTCTCATATTTATATTGTGAAGTAGGTCTCATACAGCGATCTGCGTATTGAAATGAAAGTGAACGATATCTGATGTTCTATTCCGAGCCGAAATTATCTTTTGTTTTCTATTGGTTGTACTTTATTGTTTGTATTTTCTTGTTATTCTTTATCGTCACCTGTTGTATATGCTTATTGTCTATTCATACAGTGCTTTTTATTCAACCATGATTCGTATATTAACCTTTACCGTGAATTAGAAGTCAGCACAAATTCATACAATATTTTCAAATTTCGTACTTTTGGTGCACATTAACTCGAATCGACAATATAATAACAATAATAAACAAAACAGACTCTCTACAGTACATTCCGCAGACAGTGCTTTGTAAACAATACTGGATAAGACACCGGAAGAATTAACGGAGAGAGCTTAATTATATGAAAAAATATGTATGAAACCCTTAACATTTCTATAACTATCAGTTGCTTATAGTGAAAGGCATGCATTACGACGCAGAAGTAGAAACGTTAATTGCACATGATATTATTAATATACTATACTTACTAATATATTAGTATAATTGCACCATGATCAGAAGTGGTAGCCTGGCACCTAATACTAAGACTTCGAGTAAGTACAGATACAGTTATTAATCCTGGATACTTCAGCATTATACCTACACAGTGAAAACTGGAATACTATATAGGGTTGTCTCATAATGTCACAAACATTCTTTGTTTATATTAAAGTTTGTAACATAAACAAAAGTTATATCTATATCACTAAATTTTACCATTGTTGAGAATAAAGTTAAATTTATTGAATTTATTCTTTGAAAACATTAGAGCAATATTTTCATTAAATAGCTTGTGATCTATATATTATAGAAAGTACTGTGCCCGACTTTGAATTAGGCAAGTCGTATCAAGGAGAAAACAGCTACAGCTGCCTAAGTTTGGTTTAGTTATAGCCTCATCTTTATCTATTACAGTCATGGAATAGGGGTAGATAGAATGCTTTGCAAAATCAAAGCAAGACAAATTAAACCACATTCTGATATCCCACTCTTTTACCGATGTATCTAATGTTTTAACAAATATATTTCATTGAATGTATCAAAATAAGAGCCAAATACTGTATTATAAATTTAGGTTTTCTCTCTTAGTTTAGTAACTCCAATATCTCCTAAAAACCAGACTGGTCGATTCCTTGTCAGGTCTTAAAATATATTGAATTCGAGGGTATATTTTGTTTAGATATTTATTTTATATGCCCATTAAGGTGTTTTAGCAGTTACTTGTGATGATTTATGTATGATATCATCAAATGATAGTAACTACATTTTCTGGGTATGTCAGTATCTCGACGAACACAGTAAAGTAGCAGTTAGCGTATACAGCAACGTAGCATACCAACTCATCATGTCCTCCTATTACATTTCCTATATTTTAGAGGAGAAATGACTGATGAAGAACCACTAAGCATATATATATCAAATATAGGGATTAAAAATAAAAACATAACTTTAATAAATATATTTATTTAATTTTAAAAGTACAATAGATTAACATTTTGTTCAATATAAAATTGTTGCTACTTAATTTTACGTAATTTTATGACATAATCCGTATCATGTAAATTATTATTTATTACTCTGATATTCAATACATATTTTAAATTCAAAGCATAGACTTCAAATCAAGCTATTCATATGTTGTACTTCGTCAAGTAAAGTATTAACATTATCAAACGTACCGTTCTTAAAATACAGTTCGATCTCTTGCAAACTTTTGCCTTTCGTTTCTGGCAGGCATCTCCAGAAATACAATAGGCAGATAAGTGATAGTATAGCATTAAATAGGAACACACCATGATATCCAATCAAACTGAACATTGTAAACGTCATCTTCGTTGACAAAAATAATATAAACCCTCCAAATGTACCAAAAACAAACATGCAATATGTCTTTAATTCTAAAGGATAAACTTCACCAAATAAAGATTCTAGAACTGGATGTGGACCCGCACTAATAGCTGATAGATATAGTGCTAATAGTGCGACTTTGATCCATACAAAATATGAGTCTTTAGCCGAGGTAAAATAAAAACAGGCACTCAATAGTAACAAAAGGCCTGCTGCTAAAACTCCTGAGGAAAACAATAAAGATCTAATTTTCATTTTATGTATTAAATAGCAAGACATGAAGGACCCTAAAACTAAGAACGCGTCAGTACAAAGGGCTATAGAGAGAATATCGGAATTCCCAACTATATCATGTAAAATTGTCAGTATGAACGTACAAATCATAATTATGCCCATAGATAGTCTGTACAAAATCAAGAAAAAACACAAAAGGGCTACTTTCCAAAAATATTTCCTCGTCAAAGGTCTGATCAAATATTTAAAGACGAATGTTTGTGATGTTGATTTTTTTCTAATCTTCTGTTTACATCTTTCAATTTCTATTAGAAATTCTAGTTCTGTTTCATGATTTTCAGAACCGTGTAAAGCTTTGAAGGCAGCTCTACACTCTTCAAATCTCCCCTTTGATGCTAACCAAGTAGGACTTTCAACACAAAATAGTGGTAATATCGTTGATAAACTGGATGGTATTATACCCAACAGTGCAACTGTACGCCAATGAAACATTGCACCTAAGATATGCGCTAACGCCACACCTACAGTAGTTCCTACATAAATACTGTATAAATAAAAAATTCTGACATTAGCTAAGGTATATTCAGCCATAGACATTATACACATTGATACAACTCCTCCGAAAAACACGCCGATAATAATTCTTGAAATCATAAAAACAATCATTCTTTCTGCGTAATACATCACGATCCAATTAATTATAATGGGAGTTGACAGTAGAGAGATTGCTTTTCTTCTGCCATATTTTTCCGATACGAAGGCCGCAACAGCAAAGCCGCCGACGGCTGTCATGTGAATCATTGATGCTGGAAACAAATATAATTTTTTACCCCATGTTTTTAACTACAAGTTACGTGAATTATTGACATTTGATATTAATACCTATAATATTATGTTAACAGCTTTGTATTCTATACTACATATTATATCACTTTGAATCTTTGAATAGACAATGACGTAATATCAAACATAGTATAATCGTGAATAATAAAAGTTAATGCATTATGCGTGGTCTCGTCCATGCTTGGCAGCGAGCAGGCGTGGCGAGCAGTGGCCTCCTTTTGCGAGGAAGTCATCTCGCAAAAGGAGGCGGCGGATAGGGCCAGTGGCCGTCTTCGCCAATGGAGGGCTGGCAGAAGGAGACGGCGATTTGCCCAACTCCTCCTGCTACCGTAGCCGGACTTGAGGGAATGTAGTCGGGGCTCATCCCCTCATTGCACAGGTCCGGCGGACGAGCGGGGGCAGGTGGCGTTTACCCAGCTGCCTCTCTATAGGTAGGTCAACCTTCCGCCGGATGGACCGTTGGAGCGGCTATTCAAGGGCAATAGCGGAGAACGATCCCTTGCCGCCCCAACATCACGGTCTGTCAGTACATCGTGGGGTTTTAGTCCGTGCGAGTCGACATAACCCATCCTCTCCCCCGGAAGGGTGGGTATCCATAAGGGATTTCCACACGTTAAAAAAAAATATTGTACTGTACTGCATTGTAATTGTGTATTTTCAATAATTTTATAATGATATATATCGGACTGTAGAATGTATGTATTAATTAGCTGCAACTGTATTCATCCGCTTATAATCATTCGCTTATTCTACCTAAAATTCATACAAATGTAGAGTAGGGAGTAACTTAAGTGCAGTAATATACATATGTATTTTACAGTATTTTTGCCATTTTATCTCCAAGCATCTAAGAATTACATCATCGTTACCTTGGTTTTAGTGAATTGCATATAATGTATTCCGTGTCTCCGATGCTATGATATAAATATACAAGTATACTTTAACAATGTTTAAAAGCTTAATATAATCCGATAATGATAGCGTATATGTAATGCGGTGAAGCTGTTAAGATCTTTCTAGATCAATAACGTAGTCAGATCGAAAAAATATGATAGCGTATTTGGATGCCGCATTGATAGACGTAGGTTTGAATCATTGCGAATAAATCGGAGAATTGTTTGAAGGAAAAAAAAACTTAATAAAATCATTGCATGGTGGTAGGGCTTTTTTAAGTTAGCCTGAAGAGCTACTATCCTTAAGTTGAAAATCTTCAACCAAGTTCTTCTCTAAGCTTAACGTATCTACCGTATTAGACCACATAGCCATTTAACACCAAATGTCAAAAACAATTTTAAAAAATATTCCTATTTATTGTTAAAGTTACACATGGTTATTGGTAATGCGATTGTTGCAAATTGGTTGGTAATGTTATTGATATTCCTGTTAGGAGCTAATAAGGATTTACTATCTGTGCTAATTTTAACCGCATATGAATTATGCAAAAGTGACACGTTATTTGAGTTATCATTTTTCTTTTTAGCTTTTCAAAATAAGTAAAAAATACAACATTAAAAAATTATTTAAAAAAAGAATATAAATATAGAAGACGCGTCTTTTCTTAAAAAATATTTACCGATTGATGAATCCAAATTCGATCAAGATGGAATTACCAACTACCATGATGAATATTATTGGAATAGAAAGTGCACCTAAATTCTAGTAAAAAGAAGGTCAAAACAGTCGCAACGCCATTTTACGGTCAATATGTGGATGAGAATAATTGACGACAACTTTATCGAACCACATTGTTTACTGAGCAATCTAAATGCTGTAGCTTACGAAAATTTTTTGGCAAATGAAATATTAGACATCCTGAAAAACGTGCCTTTGGCTACAATGTAAAACATGATATACCAGCAAGACTGATGTCCTGCACATTTTGGTGCCAGTAGAGTAGAGTAGTGTAGAGTCACGTTGAAGCTATTATTGGTTTCAGCATGAATGGGTCGGCTCGCCCGGGGTAATGTCACCCTCTCAAAGGAAACCAACGTGAAGTAACAGTGCTTGCATTGTTGCGTTTCGTTTGGTCAGTGAAAAGAATAATTAAACCGTGGATTACTCCTGGACTGCTCCGATGTATTAGAAATCGAGATAGATTACATATAAAGTTGTGGCATACAATGCCACAGATTGGACCAGCTCCTTATAATCGTAATAAATCGCTGGCTCCTATGTTCCTGTGACCGCTGGTTATTTTGCCGCCCCCCGCGCGGCAATCGTTCGAACGAGTGGCGCTCGCGCACCATCTCCACCGACTCACGGATACACTGTACTGGAGGTTAGACGTATCGCGCGCTCTGAACCTTGTACTCAGATATTATTGTACGTACTTGTTAACTGTACTTCTTTTGTATTTTTATGAAGATTAAAGTTTATGAATTTTTGGCACGTCATTAAATTAATGTGGGTTGTGTACACCACGCAGCCCACAGAATCAAGAAAATGTCCAAATAATATTGTAATAAAAACAATCCTATTTACGCTACCGCAATTTTTGTAATCACCTCTTGAGAAAGTTAAAGACTGAATATGAGAGAACGGAATTTACCAAGGCCAAACATAATCCTAAAGCTACCTGTATAATCTATACGAATATCATAAAGAGTTAAAGTTTGTGAGTTTGTGACGTTGTAGGGGGTAATATATGGGTCTATTAATAGAAAGCCACGTTATTTCTGAGTTTCATAGACTGTTTATTAACCCGAAAAATGAAAAGACTTTTTTATGGTAGTCGGATTTGCAAAGTAATTAAGGAGAAATAACAGTCGAACGAAGATTTTTTTTTTTCGAACTGACTACGCTATTGACCTAGCAAGGTCTTAACAGCTTCACCGGATTACTAGGTCGAACGAAGACGTTTCTTACGAACGCTGCCTTAACGATGAGAGATATATGATTGAGTTCTAGAGAAAAGTTGTTAAGCTTAATAATGCTTACAAAAACATCAGCGACAGCATAGGTCTAACATTTGTATTTAAGTCACAAAAGCTAGTTTTACATATTAAATCAATAATTTAAATCGTTAAGTTTTGAAGAAGAGAATTCGTCATATCAACAACAATTATTAATTTTTATCAGTATGTAACGATATAACAACTGAGCCACAGCAAAGGGTCAGCTAGTTAATAATAAAGAAGGTATTCGAAAAACTCGTTTAATTAGAATAACAAGGATAGTGGTTTTCGTAAGACTCGAATAGTAAATTCAGGCAAATATTCCACGCCTTAGTTACAACTCAGAAAAAGAAGAAGAAGAAGAAGGGTGTAAGGGGTGTCGAGTAACATCTTAAGACTTGAGACACCCAAGCCAACCTCACCTGCACGTGGTGCACCCTGCTGATCAACGAACAAGGCAATGGCGATAGCAGGGTGGTAGGGTTTTACAGCCCGACTGGGTCGCAACCACCATGCACATGGCGAAAAAACCAGTCATAGTGACTCGCTTTTGCGCGTCGCGTTTCGGGATCAGCCTGTGCATATCCAGTACCGGGCGTTATTCGTCATTATGGCCGACATGACAGCGGCGACCGACGATGGATGATCTGTCTCGCGGTGGTCGCCACTGTTTTTGGATTGTACTATGCTTACCATCAGGCATAGTGCAGTCACTTTGTCGTGCTTCAATAAAATAAAAAAAAAGAATGCCACTTTGCGTACGCAATAAGCGGAGTCACTCCGAGCCAGAACTTTAATTTGGCTAAATTACAAATCGTCTTAATTGTTACTTTTTATTAATCATTAAACTGTTACTGGTTTTAAGTCGTGGTAGCCTAGTGGTTTGACAGGTGGAATATTATTTCGATGTAGACAAGTTCGTACCCCGGCATGGAATTTTTTGGAATTCGCGTACATTTACTAATTTAAATTCGTAACACTATCGGCTGGCAGTGGTGGAAAACATCATGAGGAAACCTGAACCTGAGAAATGTTCTTTTAGTAATACTGTATGTGGCAAAATATAGAACTGTGGATTTCTTAAAGTCTGAAATCGCCGATACGTCGTGGGCTGGCATTGTGATTACGCCCATACCTTCCTTCGGGAAGAGGCCTATGACCCTGCAGTGGGTCTCTTACAGGCTGATGATTACGATGATGATGGTTTCAAATTGTATTTTTTGTTTTATCTACATTATTTTTTTATTAATTAATTTAATAGAAATTTTAAAGAACGACCTTATGTTAAGTTCGAATACGAATTTGCGTTTGTTCCATTTGTAATCTAATTTTTTCAGTTTCTTTTAAATAACTTCCTAGTTATGATGCACTGTTGGAGAGCTAAGAAAACATTTGTTTTAAAAATAATGTACAAGATAAGTTTCATAACATTTTTTTTTTGTTTTTAAATCATTTTTTAAAATATAGTTATGCGTGTCACTTTTTTAAATTTGGGCCGATAATTGTTGTTTTAATACTGTTGAATAACTAATGTTTAATCATTTATCGAGAAAAAATACTTGAGATTTAAATTGGTACCTTTTTTTTTAAGTTTTGATGTTGAATTTTTGACTTATTTTGAAAAAAGGTAAAAAGCATGATAACTCATACAATTATTCACTTTTGCATTATGCATATGGGGGTTCAAATTATCAAAAATCCCCTATCACCTCCTAACGGGAATACTTCGAATTACTAATAACCCTTTAAACAGTAACTTACCTATCCAAGAAATCTCATCATCATTTACTGGGATATCGCTATTATCGCTTTGCTGAGCCATCACCATTGCGGACATTTGACCAATTATGTATCCATCAGATATCGCTGCGAAGAATAGTGCCGTCAATATGATACCCTATAAAAGAGAAAAAAGAATAGTTTTTGTCTGTGACAACCCCAGAATATAATTTTACTTGAATATACGACGATGATTTAATAATAGATTGCTCAAAGAGTCGACATCAATGATATTGTAACTAAAGATACATTCATAGACCACATCGTCCTTTAATATCAGGCAGGATTGTATCCAAATGCCTTTTTTTACATGAGGAAATCTCTTATAGATACACCACCCTTCTTTGGAGACTGGGTTATGTCCGACCCACACGAACTAAAACCCAATGGTTGCCCAGTACCGCCATAACAGGGGACAAGAGATGACAAGGCACTCCGCATGTCGTCCCCTGCCCTAATCGTCATCCTACAGCGCTAGAAGAGAGACAGCCTGGCAAGAAACGCCTAACCTATGAAATAGTAATAACTAGCGTAACAATATATAGAAGTGAGATATCCCGCCAAAATGGAACCTCGGGTCATACTAAAGTCGTCACGATTTTTAAAAAAACATACAGATTTACCCTTGGAAGCTCACATATAAACTTTTTTAAACAATTACAGTTTTCAGAAAACGATACGTTAGTTTTTTAACCGCGAAAATAATTGTTAGTGGACTAAAAAAAATCATTAACCGATAACTATTTTCCAAAAAATATTAGTGAACGAATTACCAAGCCAAAGTAGTTTTTTATGCAGAGAAATTTTGATAATTATTACGTACCAGACTGAAATGAGATTACTAACGAATACGTAAGAACTTATAAAGAAGCAATCTCAAATATATCTTGCCTAAGTAAAATTTTATATCAAAAATTATAATTTATTAATTTATGTCATTAATTAACTGCAAAATTTACATGATATTCCATTTCCATATATAAACGCGGACATATTGTTGGGAAATAAAAATACTTAAATTTTTCACCAAAAAATAAGTGTGTATTTGAATTTAAAATTTTACTCACCCGACGGAATGCACAAGATAACTTCATTGAAATAATTTCCTAATGAGCACCTTTACAGACGGTGTACGGACAATTTATGATAGTTGGAGGTATTTCATTTTACAATTTATTTTTAATACGGCTTACATAAACACTCTACAGTTACGTAAATATTGACTGAATGACTGAATCTTTTATTTACCTTTTGAATTTGTATACTGTCGAGCTTGAAAAGGCACTTTCTACCACCTAACACCGTGTTATCAAACATAAAGGTCTTACAGTCGTTGCAAATATAAAAAAGGCAAAAGAAAATGTAATAACAACTATATAATAATATAATATATTGTATAAAATAAATATACTCATTAGAGTTAGTAGGCGCGCCGTACTACAACTTATTAAATGGATGTACGCAAACACTATATACATATTTGTTGCCTTGACACATAATTACAGACATTACGGTGATCGGATAGCAAATATAAGCTCGATATTAACTGCATAGTGAAGCTTACACTTTGATTACTCCATTTCTCATCACTGGCTCCGAAAAATTCCAGTTGCAACTCCCAAACCGTTCTAATGGTTTGGAATCTACTTTTATCATCATCATTATATATATTAATACGTGAAGCAAAAATATTGTAAACATTTTAAAAGCGATTTCCGTAAACGGATGTACTTGAAATTTGGCTCAGTTAAAATTTATATGGCGGAGAAACGCAGAAAGCTATTTATTTTATATAAAAATGCATTAGAAGTACATTAAATTAATTAAAATATGCGTTACTCACACTACTGCTTGAATTTTAAACAACATATACACACATGTCAATAAAACAGACATTTTGGTAGCCGTCAATAACGAACTTCAAAAAAAGTCCCGAAGGAGGTTGCTATGTTCGACTGTATGTATTTTTGTACTCTTACGTTTCAATTACCATTTTTTATCCAAAATTCAACAATGATATTATAACATATAACTATTATTATATTATTTATAACAAGACTTTCGTTTCATACCTTACATGCTCTTTGAATGTAACTGGTGAAATTACGGCTTAATTTTACAATAATATAATAATTTTAACATGAATGACGTTGCATGCCTTATATGCCCTTTGAAATCAATTGGTCAAATTGTAGGTTTATTTTATAATAATATAATACGTAAATTCATAATATAGATATACATTAATAATTAATTGATAAACAATTTATCTTTAGTACATTCGCGTGGCCGCGGTACATTCATGGAACCACTGACATAATTAATAATTAATTCTCCTTGGTTTTATTGGATGTCAAAATTTTTAGGTAGCAGGACTGCTTTAAATTGTGTCTCGGGTTGCGATAAATTTCTTTATTTTCGTAGAGTTATGTTTACTTAGAATTTGACAGCTTTACCGCCTGTTTTTTGTTTCAAAGTTATAATTTTTTTAATTTTCATTTACACAGAATTTTTTATGTTTATATAATTAAAAATAATGGTAAATAGCTAATAACTGAGTAGCCATGATGAAAACCTTTGATTCTAGAAGTATACCCTTTGACAAATGAACCCTAATAAAGTTTAAACTTAAAAAAATCAATTAACTAGGCTCGAATGTTGACCACTGGGCGCCCACTAGTTAAAATTGTTTTGTATAACTTATACGCATAAAAGAACAGATAACAACAGAATCCGTTATGGCATAATGAAAAGATAAAGCTAAAAAAATTACAAATTAGTTCCTTAAAATGATGACTGTTTATTATTTCATTGCATAAACAATAATTTATATTAAATACAAAATACAAATATTCAACTAGACGCTGCCGCGGTGTTTGGCGACATTTATCAAAGGGCTCTAGGTCGTCGGCGCGTGCCACGTAACAATAGTAGAACAAGTGGCCTACAAGATAGGGTTGCAAATGTTTTATGTGTATTTCGTTGATAATGTTCGTTTTTTGCGTCGCCATGCCAACAATCAGGTTTACTCTCCGCATATAGATATATCACATCAAAATGTAAAGGATGAGCAAACGACATACCTTGGGATTTTCGATTTTTTAATCTTGTCGATCGCTGGGCAGTCACTTAAAATCTATCATAACTTTTTTTATAGAAATGGGTTAAAAAATAAGTGGTGGGCAAAAATGGGTAATGGATGGGCATACCGAAAAATAGGGGCCACCTTCCCGGAGCTCTCTATGAGAGGATAAGTCTCAGTGGAATGAAATAGCCAGTTAACAAGTGGTTTTGGTGGTAAGTGGTAAATTTTTTGCATTTTTTAAAGGGGATTGATACATCACTCCGTAAATCTTTTTACTAATTGTATGGACCTTGGATCATGATTATTTTTAGGAATTGGAAATGCACCTCACTATAATATATTAGTCCTCTGCGCCGTCAGTTTGTCTGTCTGTCTGTTCACGATAAACTCAAAAAATACTGAACGGATTTTCATGCGGTTTTACCAGTAGATGGAATAATTCACGAGGTTTAGGTATAATATAAAATAATAGTAATATTTGTCAAGAGTTTTTTTTTTATTATTAGGGCGGAAAACGTCCGCCGAACCCGCTAGTTTTAGGTATAATTTAAGCTAATCGTAATTTATATAATGTAAATATCACTATAATAATGGTGTATTGACCTGTCCCAAGTGTGGGCGTACATTTAGAGCAAAGATAGGATACGCCAGTCATTTACGTGCACACGAAAGGGCGGAAAAATAAACTGTTAAGTTTCTTTTAGCGGTCGCTGTAACCGATAACGGTTAGGAGCAGATGGATTTATAATATTAACAAAGGTTATTTTCAAAAAGTAATTTTTATATCTCGTGGGTGTCGACATGATTTATTGAATAAATTATTTATTTATTTTGATTATAAATTCTTTGACATTCATCAAATTGATATGAATTAAACATACAAATCATCAAAATTCTGTACAGGAGGTGGTCATCTAGGTATTTAATTATTTTCTTTTATAGATTTACTAAATTAAAGCTTTCAAGTTTCAATATTCGACCAGAAAGGTATTGTAACAGTTACCTGTTATTTACGCATGATACCGTCAAAGGACAGTAAATAGACACATATAACCCACTTCGACATAAACGTACTAAACGTCAGCTGCCATCAGGTAATGACCAATCAGCTCCAGACTTGACATTCACTTGTCGATCCTGTGGGCGAGGTTGGTGCTCCCGAATTGGATTATATAACTTCGAAAATAAATGTCTTAATAACGCTGCTTAAATCTTCTTCTGTAGACGTGAAAACGTGCCTGGCATGTCAGTATCTTGACGAACGATAAAAAGTAGTAGTTAGCGTATCCAGGAACGCAGCATACCAAATTGACACGTCGTTCTATATACTTCGTTGGATTCGAGCGGGAAAATGACACCGGTAGGTTAAGGAATTAAAACAAACATATAGCTTTATTGAACTGAAATATGTATATTTCATTTTAAAATTGCAATACATTAAAATTTTTATCAATATAAAAGTACTCATAATTTATATTGTATAAAATCTTAAATTATTATTGAAGTGAAAACTTAATTAGGTGCGTTGAGCGATATTTTTGGCAGGAGATAAAGTTATGATTTCGCGTCATAAAAAAAAAAAAAGCGTAAAGCGTAGTAAAGCGTGACCGAGTGTATTTCGTGTGTTAGACTAGTGCGCGTAGTATAGTGGCCTGTGCACGTCTAATACTGATGTTTTGTACTGAGACTGTGCAGCCCATCAGATGTTTGACTGATTAATAAACTGAACAAAAATAGATGTAATTGTTGCTCTTAGCACTGTAAAAATATGAGAGACAGACATTACATGAACAAACGATCGAAAACGGACACTCACACAAACATGCGCATCGATGAGAAGTTCTGAAAGGAATTCTATGGACAGCACCACGAAACTCGCTTAGGGGTCTCCTCGATGCGCATGTTTGTGTGAGGGTACCGATGCGAGAGTTTATAGTTTATAGCTAATTTCCATACTGTCTGTTATGAGTACTGTGCTCGGAGTGCCAATAGATGTGAAAACCAGACTAATATTAATAATTTCCATATACAAATTACGAAATTTAAATTATTCATGCTATAATTCCTTTACAATTTCAAAAGACAACAGTTGTTTCATTGTGTTGACTCTTCACGTCTGTCGGCAGTCCCTATGACTGCCTCAACTTTTTTTCATTACTCTCATTTACAATATATATTTTTAATTCAATACGTATAATATCAAATCAAACGATTCATATGTTGTACTTCATCAAGTAAAGTATTAACATTATCAAATGTACCATTCTTAAAGTACAGTTCGATTTCTTGCAAACTCCTACCTTTCGTTTCTGGTAGATACCTCCAGAAATATAATAGGCAGATAAGTGATAGTGTAGCATTAAATAGGAACACACCATGATATCCAATCAAACTGAACATTGTAAAGGCAATTTTCGTTGATAAAAACACAAAAAACCCTCCCAATGAACCAAAAACAAACATGCAATATGTCTTTAATTCTAGAGGATAAATTTCACTAAACACAGATTCTATAACTGGGTGTGGGCCTGCAGCAACAAATGTCAAATACAAAGCTAGTAATGCAACTTTGATCCATACAAAATAGAAGTCTTTATCTGGGGCAAAATAAAAACACGCACATAATATTAACAAAAGGCCTGCTGCCATAGTCCCCGAGGAAAACAACAAAGATCTGATTTTCATTTTATGTATTAAATAGCAAGATAAGAATGACCCTAAAACTAAGAACGCATCAGTACAAAGAGTTATAAAGAGAATATCGGAATTCCCAACGATATCGTGTAATATTGTCAATATGAACGTGCAAATCATAATTATACCCAAGGATAGTCTGTAAAAAATCAAGAAAAAACACAAAAGGGCTATTTTCCAAAAATATTTCCTCGTTAAAGGTCTGATCAGATATTTAACAACGAATGTATGTGACGGTGATTCTTTTCTAATCTTCTGTTTACATTTTTCAATTTCTATTAGAAATTCTAGTTCTGTTTCATGATTTTCAGAACCATGTAAAGCTCTGAAGGCAGTTCTACACTCTTCAAATTTTCCCTTTGATGCTAACCAGGCAGGACTTTCCACAGAAAATAGTGGCAATATTGTTGATAAACTGGATGGTATTATACCCAACAACGCAACTGTTCGCCAATGAAACGTCGCACCTAAGGTATGAGCCAACGCTATACCTGCAGTAGTTCCTACATAGATACTGTATAAGTAAAAGATTCTGACATTAGCTAAGGTATACTCCGCCATAGACAATATACACATTGTTATAACTCCTCCGAAAAACACGCCGATAATAATTCTTGAAATCATAAAAACAATTACTCTTTCTGCGTAATACATCACGATCCAATTAATTATAATGGGAGTTGACAGTAGAGAGATTGCTTTCCTTCTGCCGTATTTTTCCGATACGAAGGCCGCAACAGCATAGCCACCGACGGCCGTCACGTGAATCATTGATGCTGAAAACGAATATAGATTAACTCAGGTTTTTAACTACACGTCACTTGAATTGTTGATTCCAAATGACTACAATATATTTCTGGTAATTAACAGTTTTGTGTATGTAGGTGGTACCCTAAGCTATAACTGGTTTCAGCACGAATGGGTCGTCTCGTACGGTGTAGTACCACCCGACCCATTCATGCTGAAACAAGTTATAGCTTCTGCTTACCATCTACATGATCAGTAAGAACGCCGGAGGCCCACCTCCCCCTCCCCCTTTCCCACCAAGACAGGCTGGCAACGCATTTGGTGTTGCTGGTGTCTTTGGATGTTGGTGATCACTTAACATCAGGTGACCACTTGTTCGGTTGCCTTCTATGATATAAAAAAACAAAAAGAATCTATACTACATTGTCTATACTAAATTGTCACTTTGAATCTATGAATAGACACCGACAAACAAAAGTTAGTGCGTTATCGTACTGTACTGTTTTGTAATTATGTAGTACTAGCTGTACCCGCAGCTCCGTACGCGTTTTTCTTTTAATTTTATTAATGAATTATAAAATTGTGAGAGTATGTACAATTATAGAAATGCTCTTCAAAAACAATTGTAAGTACGAAACGCTCGCTGCTTACAGTAATATGTAGATATATGTATAAATACTAACAACGTGCCAAATAAGGTTTGTCATCAGCAGCATATTTGGAACTTTACCCTACCACATAACTACCTCAGTGCTCACTTACACTGTATAAGGAACTAATAAAACAATATAAAATTATTATTATGAAGATTTACATTTACATTACATTTAATATATGGTACATTTCCATTATAATTAAGATTTTGTGACTAAAAAAATATACGCTCGTCAGTTCCTCAAGAAATTGTATTATGGAATTCTATACGTAGTACGTTTATGATCTAAGATATTATTAGGAAGACCTCATTTGTCTATAAAGTTACTAATAATTATAAAGACGAATTGTTACCAATTAGTTGATGATTATGTCTGCAATTAAAAATAAAGAATGAGTTGAAATCTTGCTAAATTTCATACAGACAAAGTCGCGGGTAACAGCTAGTCTAAAATAGAATAACCTCAATTACTTTTTATAAGGTTCGCTACCTACCAGTGAAAGTCCTATGACTTAGTTCTATGGGCGCAGCCACGGTTAACAGCTAGTGTAAACTAAAATTGCTTGAATTACTTTTTATAAGGTCAGCTATCTGCCAATGAAAGTTTCATGAAGATCGGTCGAACCGTTTTGGAGATAGCAATGCAGGCAAAGCCACGGTTAACAGCTAGTCTAAATTAAAATATACTAAATTACTTATTATGATATCCACTATCTGTCGGGGAAAGTGCCGTGAAAATCGGTAAACCCGTTTTGGAGACAGCATTACAGCTGAAGCCGCGGTTAATAGCTAATCTAATTTAGAATAGCCTAAGTTACCCGCTGTAATTTCAGCTATCCGCCAGTGAAGTTTCCGTTAAAATCGGTCCAGCCGTTTCGGAGATTACCCAGAACAAACAGACAGACCGACAAACATTTTAAAAATTGCATTTTTGTTATCAGAAGCGTGAATACTTTCATACCCAATCGGTAATTTTTTGATATTGTATACAGACACTTCATTTTTATTATATGTATAGAATAGAATTACAATTATATATTTTACTATGCTGTAGAATGTGTTTATTAATTACTAGTTGCTATTTAACAATCCCTTTACTCAACGGCCTTAGGCCACCCTAGAGGCTGAAAAAAATAGGCTTTTTGGGGATTTTTTTTCAGAAAAACTACAAAATAAATCAAGATAACAGAAACGTGATTTTATTATCTATATCAGTGACTGCTCACAATAATTTTTTGGAAGCGATTCATTACAAAATGGCGGCTGTACAGCATTTTTGCGGCGACGTCTTTTTTTTTCGGGGTCCACGGCCGGACTACCTGTTCCTGTAATTTTTAAAATAATAATGAGCAAATGAATTTCCCGATTATATACAGTAATTGCTATAGAAGTACGTAGGATTTTTGCGATATATTGATTTTTGATCAAATGGCGCCCTTCTAAAGTGAAAAGTGACAAACTTGCCTGAAAAATTGTCAGATAATTGTTAATAACAAATGAACTACGCAATATAAAAAAAAATCCTACGTACTTCCATAGACAATGTATATTTCAAGATATTTTCAAAATTTCAAGTTAATCGGTTGAAAATTGCTTGAGTTACGAGTCCGGCCAACTTGAAAAATACAGTATTGAGATAAAAGCGTTTAAAGTTTTGAATAGTAGAAAATCATGACTAATTTCACAATACCTTTAATCTGCGATGCCTGCACCATACAATTGGCCTTCCAGATTATCTTCCTGCTCTTGCATTTCTTTTCTGCTAGATCTTGAAGCGATTCTTGCCTTTTTTACCCGGTCGGACAGCGATCTTTCTGCAAGCTTTATACGCTATTTGTCGATTTCCAGGCACATTTCGTAGCTGTGCGGGCCGATTTCCAAGTTCATTATTTTGATTATGTGCAAAATTGAAACAAACCCGTCGTTGAACACACAAACTGCAACATGGCTACATCCAAGATTGTTTTACCACTTGAAATAGATTTCGGGGCCAATGCCTACATAGTAGAATTGAAGCTTTCATTATTGTTTTGTGTGTAACCACCGATACACCGAGTTAGAAGATCTTCACTGGTCAGTTCTTCATATATTGGTTTGATAGCCAAATTATACGATATCCAAATGCTGGATCCACTTCAATATCATATAAATATTCCGATTTCTTATTTTTTTTTTGCCGATGTACTGGCATTCAAGTCGTCTGGTGCTTCTAGCTCATGGCGATTCAGTGGTCTTCTTCGAGATATTTTTGATCTCTTTCTATTGCAAAACAACGTTTTTATTCCTTTCTTCGCACTGTACACTACTTTATCACTCATTGTAAAAACTCAATGATTATACAGGGAAAAAGAAATGGAAGTTCACAGAAATATCGAGGAAAACAAGTGTTCATCGACTATCGTCCTTCTCAAATGCTTGGCTGTGCCCAACTAACTAAAAGAGACGTTCGACAAGGATAAACTCGTCTAGACTAGTCAGGAAATAAATATTTTCAATAACATCTACCGTATACTTGCTCTAGTCCCCTAACGTACCTTCCCCCTAGCGCTCACATAAGGAGCTCGCTGCGGACCAGATGGTCTTGTACTAAAATTCGAAAACCGAGTACCTAAAGGTCTTTCACGGTCATAATCTTTTGGGACATCATTTTTGAGGTCCTAAGAAACCATTTCAAATTATAAAATAAATTAAAAAAAAATCGAAAATTCTAGGGTGGGCTAAGGCCTTAAATTCATATAAAATATGTAGAATGCAGAGTAAATTAGAGGTAATATTAACATGTCTTTTATAACATATTTTGTGATTTTTGCTCAAGTATCCAAAATTTACACTCGTTAGTGAAGGGAGCATATCAACAAATGTATATAATAACGTATAGTCTGACAATCAAAAATGGTCGATGGCCAAGGAAAAATAATTATAACAACATTTTATTGAAATAAAACAAATGACAAAGGTAGATACTTAATCTATGACAATGAATTTAATTGAGTAACCTCTGTCTTAAGTACACTAGTTTATCATCGTACCAGTTGTAATTATCGATGACATCTGTACTATCTTTCAACTGTATCACAGATGCCAACACCCACCGCATTAATAAATGCACAAACTACAATTTAAAAGTACTTGTGCAAGGACTATCATATTGAAAACTAAGGTTTAAGGAGATCTTCAACTTCTGTGTAATTTAAGCCATAAAGCCACGTACTGAGCAGTTTTCTTACAGTGTACCTCGGGCGACCAAAAATATAAATAAGTTTGTTAATCTTATTATAGATTCGGGAACCAAGGGCACAAAATGCCGCGCTGCTTGAGCAGTCCGGTGAAGTCCTACTTGACAAACACGGCCACGTCTCCACATACAAGTCTAGATTAATAAAGTTAAAAAACTTAGTGTAATACGATGACAATAGTGTGTTTGGACACAGCGTAGGTTTGAATCCGTGCTACTGATTCAGAGATTTCGGTGAAGAAAAATATCGTAATGAAAATATTGCAGGGCCGTAAGGCTTTTTCTCAGTTTGCCTGGCTAGCTATCGCCCTTAAGTTGAAACTCTGTCGCCAAACTACAACTTGTTAAAAAATAAAAGTATAAAAATTCATAGTTTTATTTATTACTAAATGACCAGCTGTTGAGGCTGTCGTCTGTTAACGTAACGACACTCTCGCTCGAACGTCTAATGAGGCGGGGTGAGGTGGAATGAGGTGAGGTGAGGCGAGGTAATGTTAACCGGGGGAGCGGGCGTAGAACTCTCGAATGTGGTAGCGAAAGCGCCAGTAGCCCGCCTCGATGACGAAAGCCGGATGCCGGTGATGTCCTGAAGGGGCCGGTAAGGTGCAATAATACACGAGCCAGTCGACGAAAGTAGTGGATTATGACGCGGATGTCGGGGTGGCCGAAAGAAAATACCGTGGTATCTGATATAACGGTCGCATCCCGAGCAAACAGAGCTCTACTGTCGTAGTTCGATTAAACAGTTTATCACATCAAGAGAATATAAGCACGAAGTATTCTTCATCGAAATGAAATATAGCCACATGATAGAACTTTTAAACACCAACTCACCTATCCAAGAAATCTCATCATTATTTATTGGGATATCGCTATTACCACTTTGCTGAGCCATAACCATGGCGGACATTTGACCAATTATGTATCCATCAGATATCGCTGCGAAAATTAGTGCCGTCAGTATGATACCCTATAAAAGTGGAAAAATTAATTATTTTTGGTTATGACAACCCTAAAATATAATTTTACTTAAAGCGATGTAATGATGGTTTGGTAGGAATTTCTCCGGAAAGCGCCGATCTACGTCAGTGTGAGATCAAAGAGCATCATAATGAGACCATAGCATGACTTGAAAAACAAACCTCCGCTAGGATTAGCGAGTTACAATCATAGACTAAAAAAAACAACTAGTAGTCTGGTGAAGCTGTAAAGGCCTTGCAAGGCCAATACCGTAGTCAGTGCGAAAAAAACTAAAACCTATATAGTATTTAAAAAAAAACTAGCAAAGTAGGGAAGTGAGATATCCTGCTGAAACGAAACATCATCTCATATTAGAATCGTCATGATTGTAAAAAAATCATATTTATTTACTATATATATTAAACACTTACATTACACAAAACTTACATATGAAAAATTCTTTGACCGATTACAACCTTTTTACAAAAACAACACGTTTTAATTGCGAAGTAACTACTTTATCAGGTCAGTATTTGTGTAGTTTTCTTAGATAAAGAAGCTATGATAATTATCATGTACCAGAAATGAGATCACTAATAAATAGACAAAAACTTATAAAGTAGCAATTTCAAAACAGTATCGCCAAGTCATATTTTATATCAAAATCAAGAATCTACAAAACCATTTATATAATATTCTGTTTCCATCCATAAACGCAGACATACAGTTAGAAGATAAAACACTCTTTCAAATTCACCACCGAAAAATAAGTGGTAATTTGTTTTAAGTGAAAACTTTACTCACCTGACATAATGTACAAGACACCTTCATTGAAATAATTGAATTGAAATTCCTAATGCACACATTCACAAACGATGCACTGATACGTTGTGATTGTTGGAGGTATTAGATTTTCTTTATATCATTTATTCTTAAAACAGTTTACGTAAACAATCTGCAGCTAAGTAAATTTAGTTGAAAAAAGCGTAGATAGGTCAGAGATTTCCCAAGTGTGCGACGCGGCGTCTTCGAGTGTAAAGATTACTTATTCTTGGGTACAACGTAAACCATTAATTCCCAGCACACATCTATATTGTAAATCTATACTAATATATAAAGCTGAAGAGTTTGTTTGTTTGTTTGTTTGGTTGAACGCGATAATCTCAAGAACTACAGATCCGATTTAAAAGTTTCTTTTAGTGTTAGATAGCTCATTTATCGAGGATGGCTCTAGGCTACATATCATCACGTTAAAACCAAAAGGAGCTGAGCACTAATGAAGAATGTCTCAAAATCGGGCTATTTTGGTAGCTTCCGCTGCGTGTTAATGTCAGTATTATATGCGTTGCCATGGTAACGCGATAACATTCTATCAAAAATATTTTCATGGTTTATTTTGTATTCCTATTAAAAAAGTTTATTCTACGTTAGTTTTGTTTTCGATTTTTAATTATACGTGTTACGTTTATATCGCAAACATTTCTTAAGTTTATTTTGTGTTGTTATTCAGAAAGTTTAGTAGTAATAATATTCGTCCAATAATACAGTCGAAGCAATTAATCCATACAGCCAATTCTGAAGTTGTCAATATAATTAGTTTTCTTCTATGTCCAAGTTAATGTAAAGGTATAAGCGCCGAATCCTCTACATAATATAACGTAATTTTTTATCTTCTTAATCTTCAAGACCATAGAATTAATGCTTCGTGGTTTTATTTTTCATTCATTTCACTTATGCAAAATAAACGAACGATATTATATAATACGCAACCAATTTCTACACGATATAGAATCGTGTAATACAATATTATGAAAAAAATATAAAATCCACTACATTACTTTTGTTGCCAATTTTTTATTTGTGATATATTACGTATTATAAAAGTAAAGTGAGTGTAATTTATATTAAAATAAATTATTTTTGGTGAATACAATCTGTGATGCTACAAACATCAACATTTTTTTAAACTCTGTCGATATGTCTGTTTTTTATTTGTTTCGGGTAATCTCCGAAACGACTGGACCTATTTGAATGTTTTTTTTTTTCTTAGAAATGACTACGCTTAACAGCTTCACCGGACTAGAAGTAATATTTGAACGGGAATTTTACGGGCAAATAAGTAACTAATTAGCTGTTTTATTTAATATTGTTCGATAATGTGTAGCTTCATATTTTCATTATTTTCTTATATAGTGTGAGCACTGAGGGTGATACATAGTTTAAAATTCCAGTTATGTAGCTGATGATAATTCCATCCCATTCGATTCACTATTCACATATATAACGTACACGTTACCTGTTACAGTAGATGATGTGCGTGTGATACAAATATTTTTGAAATAGTATTATTGTCATTTACACTAGATGTGTAATCACAATTTTAGATTTATTTAATATATTAAAAAAAACGCGTGCGGAGCCGCGGGTAACAGCTAGTGTTTATATATCTGTGCTTGTCTAAATAGTATATTTGCATACTTACATATGACATACTAGTCTATTTATATAGATAAATATGTCACTAGCTAGCTAAGTTAGGCCGCGCGCCGCACTGTGGAAGGAAATTGGGGCCCCTTTCATAGGATTTAAAAAAAATGCAATGTATTATTTGATAGTTTTAAGTATACGGTTATAAAATGATAGTCACATCATTGAATTACTTAGCAATTACAAGTCTTATTACCTTTTCCACCATATAATATGGTCTTGTAAATTTCAAATCTATGAAAATGGAATTTCTTCTTATCATCACTTTTTGGGTTTTAAGTTGTAAAGCTGAAACTTATACCTATAATTACTGGGATGGTAATGGAGCCTTAGGGATTTTGACCTTGACCCCGGGCGTCCTCGGTCAAAAAATATTTGGGGATGAAATTTTCATACTAAGAACATACTATAAATCGCACATTACTTATAAATTTGTACTATATACTTAAATTATTACCAAGTATAATTATCTGCTACTATTCTTGTTGTTTCATATTTGTATCAAAATGTCTTGGTTTTGCTTATTATGGTGATTAGTTTACTTGTTTTATTTTTCTTAAAGTTGATGTTTGTCACGAAAGATTAAACAGTTATTTGTGGGGCTAAATTAGAATTCTAAATGAAAGCAATGTAAATAGCACGAGATCTTATATCCATTTTGACTTATATTATGGCTGTAAATAAATTCTGTAAATGTAGATGTAAATTCTAAATATATATTTTTTTTTTTACTTTATAACTTTAGTTGTAAATTTAAAACATTAACATATTATCGTCAAAATGATAATAAAGCTATATACTATCCTTTGGCCGTCTCAGTTGAAAATATATAAACTAAAAAAAATACCTACCTGCGTATTACACTTTTATTACATTTATTTATTATTTACATTTAAATATTACTCACAGTCATATTCAGAGTCATAAACTTTTCCTAGATCTACAATCTCTACGATCTACAAACTCTATATTGTTTTTATCTGATCCAGAATTTACCAACAACAATTTAGCTTAATCGCATAGCGGTGATTTTGGGCAGGACCGCCGTGTGCCATCAGTGCGGCGTTGAACCGGACACCGCGCAGCACACTCTTTCCGAGTGTGCTGCGTGGGAGGAACGGCGCCGCACTCTGGCTGCGGCGGTAGGTGGTGAGCTCTCGCTGCCGAGCGTCGTAAAAGCTATGCTCGGCAGTGAGGATGTATGGAATATTATGGCCTCCTTCTGCGAAGAGGTCGTCTCGCAGAAGGAGGCAGCGGAGAGGGTCCGTGAGCAAGACCCTCACAGTGGCCGTCTCCGCCAACAATGGACAGGCAGGAGGAGGCGGCAGTTTGACCGGGTTTGCACGGGTCCGGCGGACGGAGGAGGCGGCCGGTGTGTACCCGGCTGTCTCCTTACAAGACGAGGCCCGGCGGCGGCACTTCTGCTGCTGGGCCAACCGCCGGGGCGGCACGATGAAGTCTATAGAGATCTCGTGCCGCCCCAACCATAGCGGAAGACGTACACCGTGGGGTTTTAGTCCGTGCGAGTCGGACATAACCTACCCTCTCCCCCGGGAGGGTGGGTATCCATAAGGGATTTCCCCACGTAAAAAAAAAAAAAAAGATATTGGACAGGAATGGGTCAGTAGTTATTAACAATCTATGGATAATATTCTCAATTGTTGCAATTCTAGTAATATTTCTCGAGTGGAAAGCTTTAAATATTTTTAAATCTTTATTGTGTGGTTCAGCGGCCTCTTCAGAAAGTTTGCCAAGGTCAAAGTCCCTAAGGCTTCGTTACCACGCCGGTAATGATACGTATAAGTTTCAGCTTCACAACTTAAAACATAAAAAAATTATAAAGAAAAAAACGTCTATTTTCATACATTTAGAATTTACAAGCCCATATTATATGGTGTCACTGTAAAAAATCTAATCTAAATTAAATAATATTACCGTTTTTACAAAAGTGTATACTTAGAACTATCAAATAATACATTTCATTTCTCAAAAGTCCTGTGAAACGGAGACTCCGATTTTTTTCCACTGTGCACCGTGACAAAATACAAAACTTGAAAGTGCGCCGCGGACTAAATAAGTTTGGGAACTGCTGGCGTAGTTTTTGACAAGTAATGTAGTGATTTACGTTTAATTTATCTTACAGAACAAGGACAAACATTGTGGACGAACACGGACGGAAGCGCGCGTTAAAAGAATGTTTATTTTATATTTATCAAAAACTAATCACAAACTTTAAGCAATGATAGTCATATCGTTTTTGGCAATCACGTCGATCGACGCGGATTCAAATTTCCATGACCAGCCTAAGTTTTCGCCGAAAAAACACATCGCAATTAAAACATAGCATAATATTGGTAGGGTTTTTCTGATGCCCGCTTAGCTAGATGCTACCCTCGAATTTTGGAGATCTGTCGCTAACCATCAATAGGTGTAATACGGCAGTCAAATTTAGTCACTTAATCAGCTGACACTGTGGTCAAACATTAAAACTTAAGCTAATATGTGGCTATAGATCAAGTCGTAAGTGAATAGTCGAATTACAGCTAAACCTGATAAGTGACCAACAATTGCGATGGGAGCGAATAGTCACAGCTAGCTTTTTGAAAAAAAGAGTACTTTAGCCACGTTGAGATTTTTCATAGGAGTGAAACTTACGGGTTCGCGTTATCGATGACCTCGACATGCTCGAGCCGTATCGCACTTTTGCCAGACATTGTATATATTACTATACATATACGTTTTTCAATTTTGGATGGATAAAATCTTGTGATTTGGCGTCACCCACCGTCACCAATGCTCGTGATATCATTGCGCTTGTATCAGACTGGCGATGTGTTATATAGCAGTGTGTGGACATGTGATGTTGAAGCTTGTTCAGCCCATCATATATTTGAACAATGAATAAACTGTATAATGATGTGAAGACCAAACTAACGTAAATAATTTCAAATTACAAATTTTAAAATTTAAATAATTGAGACAATAATTGATTTAAAAATTAAATGGTACATAACATGTTGATACATGCGCTATATTTGTCTGCTAACATTTTGTTTTATAGTTGGTTGAGCCACGCTGAAGCTATTACTAGCTTCGGCATAAATGGGTCAGCTCGTCCGGGGTAGTACCACCCTCTCACAGAAAACTGACGTGAGGTAACAGTGCTTGCATTGCATTGCATTACCACCCGTATTATCCCGAACTAGCCGACCCTTTTTTTTTTTTGACCCATTCATACTGAAACCAGTAATAGTTTTTTTTTGTTTTTTTTTTTCTCGAACTGACTACGCTATTGACCTGGCAAGGTCTTTACAGCTTCACCGGACTACTAAGGCGAGCGCTTAAGGCACTCAGCCGATTTTATTTTTGGTAACTAGCTCAAGGGTGCACGGCACACCTCGGCTTGGCCGTTACCTTGAAAAACCCGATCTGACCTAGCTAAACTATGCTAAGCTATACATGTACCCATTCTTGGATCATGCAATTAAAATTGCATGATACAAGAACACAACATGTAATTCGAAAGGAGGTAAACTAAATCTACTCGATTCAGTTCGATAAGGGAAAAAATCTTTCACAAAATAACCCTTCCACAAGTGTGTTAGATGCGTGTCTGAGTAACTATGTATGTGTAAAATCGATGTGGGTGAGTACTGTATCACGAGACAGTATCTTTGCGACTATCCGGATAGTCACGGACAAAAATACTGCCAGGATTACGCGAACAAACAGTGTGCGGGTGAGAAAACGAGAGCTCTCTGCCTGTGACGCACGAGACAGAGATTCGCGATGTGGCCGGCCACAGAAAATTTAAAGAGATCGAGTTTAAAGTTTAAGCGAACGACGCCGGCGTCGGGATCTAAAAATAGACTAATGATATTATTACTTAACGGTTTTTTTTAAGGGGAAGAGAGACGTAAACATACGAGTTTACTCTTTCTTATATTGAAAATTATTATTATTTCGCGACGGCGGCACGGGCCAACCGCTGTATCGTTGCCGCAATGGCGGGAAACTTCGCGATCGCGCGAATGGGGCCCTGTTTGGGGTCGTTCGCGACCTCATCGTAGGCTGAGATCTCGGAGATCTCGTGGAAAACTAACAACTGGGCGGACCAGTCCATGCCGGAGAGAGAGACAGCGGGGTCAGCCTGTGAGGGCTTCGCCACCTGGAGTCTGGGATCGACTCGTGCTGCGATCTGCGGCGACCACGGGGCCTGAGGGGCCCGCGCGGGGAGAGGGGCTGCGTTAGGCGCAGGAGCGGACGCTGCCAGCGCGCGTGACGCGCGCGGCAGGCTCGGAAATGCCTGTCGAGAGTCGAGAGGCGGGGGGCGGGGGCAGGTAGACGCCGCAGGCGCCCTGGTGGGCGAAACCTGCCTCGCGTATCGGGGCTGTCTTGTACGCGGGGCGCGGGGACAACCGCGATAATTCGCGGTATGACCCACGCCGCGGCACAAGACGCAACTCGGAGGATCGGGCGAGTCTTTGGTGCGCGAACACTTCGAAGTGGAGTGCTCGCCTAGGCACTTAACGCACCTGGGCTTCAGGTAGCAGTTAAGTGCGGAGTGTCCGTATTCCTGGCAGTTGTGACACTGCGAGGGTACGGACGTCTTACGCGGCGGCTCAACGGTGACGCCGGAGAGGCCGCAGAGGGTCGAGAGATTGAAAATCTTTTTGCCCTCGACATTGCGCTCGAGAATAACGAGCACCATATCGTAGGGCGTACGATTGCGCGCAGAACGCATGCGGTGGACTTCACGGACCGGGAACCTCTGTTCCCTGAGGTCTTCGTGGATATCATCCACGGAAATCTGGGCTGGGACTCGGCGTATTACTACGCGTAACATGCGCTCTTCTTCGAGCGCATATGTGAAGAATGCGATCTTTTTAGCACGCAGAAGGCGTGTAAGATCGCGATGGGCGTCGGAGGAATTAACCTTTACCTGAATACCCGTACGGGTACTCGTGGCAGAGGCTATGGGGATCTCGGCCTCCTTCAGGAGGTCGGAGATGTCGAGCCAGGACGCCTTGTCCTGGATCGTAACGGGTGGCGGGGGACGGGGCTTCTTTCTCGAAGCTGCGGGACTCGCAGCTTGCGAGGGAGCCGGAACGGAGGGCGTGGGTGACGTCTTTGGCACTTTCGTGCCACGGACGTTCGAGATTTTCGAGGGCAGAGGGCCCTCGGAGTCTGAGGCAGAGGCAGAGTTGGCGCGCTTCTTGCGCGGTTTGGGCTTGCGGGAGACGACGGTGAAGCCGTCGTTCCCGGCAGGGGGGTCTTGCTCCATGTCGGAGCCTTCCTCATCCGAGGAACGATAAGAGGTCGGGGCAGGGAGGGTACTCCCGGAGGACTGAAGGTCCTCCTTCAGGAGTGCCGCGAAAGAATTCCCCTCGAGGTTTCCTTTCGTGGCGGAGACGAGCGTGGGCTCTGGACCGCCCCTGAAATAGTCTTCCATCTGAGTACAAAACCGGTCATACTCAGTGATGACGTCGGGACAAAATTTGGAGATGAACTTCCGAAAGCGCGCAGACTCGCGCTGTTCGGAAGTGAGGTGGGCCATATCGGAGGCTGAGGAGGGGTGCGGGGCGGGGGAAGACATGTAAAACCTCCCTGCCAGAGGGGCAGGGGGGCGCGCCTTTTTGAATTTAACGGACTCCGGAGTCCGGGCCAAAAGGAAACTGTGGGCGAAGTGCAATGCCTCACAGGGGACCTACAGTGCCTAGGGGGAGGCCCTAACACTTCTTTCTTCGGCTGCAGACGACACGGAGCTCGAACCACGAAGCGCTGGACTCCCTGGAACGCGAACCGGCGACACGCAGCACACGGAGAACACGCAGGACGCACTGAAAAGTGCGATTATAATTGCACCGAAAAGTGCAGTTTGCTGCGTTCTGAAAAGAACGCCTTACGATTGACTCCTTTGAACGTCGTAAAGAAACGTGAAAGTAACGAACGTACCGAACTACCGAACAAATTCCGACGTGAAAACACGGCCGCGTAACCGCGTCGCGAACACTTACGAAAGATCGAAAACGTACACGAATAAAAATTCACGTCGAAAAAACGATAAGAGCGCACGCGTCCGAACCCCACGGAAGCGAGAATCGGACTCCCCTTTTCCACCAGTAATAGCTTCGGCGTGGCTCTACTACGTACAAAAATATCAACATAACAAATAAACATAATTTGGGATACCTGGTAGCCGGTTAACGTTGTGTTTTTAATGCGCATTACATACTTTACAGGTACAAATTTTGATTTATGAATACTTTTAGGATCATTTTTTTATAAGTAACTTTTAAACGCAATAAAAACATGAATTTATTACAACCAGACATTTTTTTATAAACTATATATTATGCCTATGCCTATGTCTGCCTGAACATGTCGTGCTCGCGGAGTAACTGTTTCAACCAGTCGACCTTACTGGTGAAAAAGGAGGAGGTGTAAGCCGCCTGAGATGGCGGCGCCTGAGGCTGAGGTCGGGGGGCCCAGGGGGCCATAGGGGCCCGCCCGGGTTGAGCCGCACGCGGCCCAGAAGGTGGCGAGCGCGGTGAGGTCGTGGGTGCGGGCGCTACTGCGGCGCGGGAGGCGCCCGGCAGGCCCGGGAAGACCTCCACGGACATGAGGTGGCGGTGGAGGGCGGGCGGCGGCTACAGGCGCCCTAGGCGCCTGCCTCGCCTGACGAGGACGCTGTGTGCGCGGCGCGCGGGGACAGCCACGATAATTCGCGGGGTGACCCGCTTTACCGCAGATCACACAGCTGGGAAGATCGGGAGTGCCAGGAGTGCGCGCGCACTCCTTCGTGGCGTGGTCTCCCAGGCACTTGACGCACCTGGGGCGAAGATGGCAGTTCTTTGCCGAGTGCCCATAACACTGTCAGTTATGGCACTGCGACGGAGTATGGGTCTTACGTAGGGGCTCAACGGTGACGCCATTGAGGTCGCACACAGATGTGAGCGAGAAAATGGCCTTGCCCTCCTGCGACCGGTCGAGGAGAACAAGCACCATGTTGTAAGGAGCGCGGGTGCATTGGTGGTACATGCGATGTAGTCCGGTAAATGATGGTTCTAGGTTTATTTTAAAAGATTTTTCACATACAATCTGAGTACATGTTTGAGTGAGTCCGTTGATAGTTTGGATTCACAATTGGAAACGGTAGCTGTGGCTGCAATCGGGTATGAGTTTTATTAAATGTTTTCGCGTTTAAAAATAAAAGTGAAACCAGTTATAACCAATTTGGTGCAGACGAAGATGCACGGGTTAGCTAGTCAGATATAAGGCTTCCATAACACAGGCATAACCATAGTTTGAAGCCATAGTTAAGACAGATGTTATGTAAAGGATCTTAGAAAATAAGCTATTTGCTTTTATTGCGCGCGCATCACGCTAAAATTATTGCATAGATTTCCTTTCTTTTTTACATTTTTAGACACTTTGTTCTTATAGAAAAGATTATCAGGATGTTTTCATTTACTACAAGTTATTATAGTTTTAACAAACTGCTATTTTTAAACAAGCCACGTATCCAGCAATGTTTGTTTTCTTACCGTAAAGAAGCAGTGCTTATGTATTTCCCTCTTGATCAATATTAATAAATAAAATAACAATTTACATATCTCAATGTATATTTTCAAAAGTAAAAAGAGCTCGGTTAGGTTATATGTCCCCTACAGTAGACATGACGAAATAAAATTAGCAGTAGGTAGCGATTCAAAGGCACACAATTCCAACATTCTGTTGATATAACGATATCATTTATTACATATATCGACTATGTACAAATATTATTCGTCAATTTATCTTTATTATTATTATTTTACAAGCATTAATAATCATCGAAATATCCTTATATATATATATTATTTTATTCACTTATAATTTATTTGTCCCACCGTTCCCGTGTCAACTGTACAAGATACATTATTGCAACGCATAACAGCTAAATTATAAACTAAAATCTAAAGATCACTCTTATATAATAAAAAATAATCATTTACGTTACGTAAGTTACATACTTTAAATTCTAATTAATTAAAATATTGGCATAAATTTAAAAAAATTATATCGACTATGAATCAGGCACGTTGTCTTTATTATATACTTTTTCAATCTCGCAACACTTTTCACAACGCGAATGTACAACTGTCAAAGAAATAGACTATTTTTTTCTTGCCTAAAGATACATTACACATATTGTTCGAAATAGCGAAAATAAAATTACAATAAACGTTTGAACTACAATATATAGATAGGTATTTGTTTCCTAAAATATTTTTCTTTTTGTCTGTGTTAGTACCGAAAGAACTCGATAAGCCGAACCTTGATAAAACGTAATCTCGTTATGTCGTACCTAAGCAAACGGGACGTAAGTAAATCAATCCACGGTAAGTCGAAAATTTCTACGACTTCAAATCAATCTTTGTTCTCTTTCCGAAAATCTCGAAAAACCCTTGACAAGTCGAAATAGTCGGTATCTCAAACATACAATTGTTACTCTGTAACTCGAATTAATTTGCATACCTCTTGAAGGTCGACTTATCGAGGTTTCAGAGTATTTTAAAACTCATTAACGGATCAGCAAATTGAAATTATCAATACATAGGTTTGCAGAAAATTGAGCAACCTAGAAGATCTTTTTTAACCATTTTAGAAATTTATTGATTCGTATTTAATGTATGTCCGTAAAAACTTTGAAAAACTGAATTCAGTAAAAGACCGGGATAATGTAAGTACTAGAAACTGTAATAAACTGGTCGTCCAATGTTTCAGACTTAGCAAAACCAGTAATAGTGTTTTAGGTAATAGTGTTAGGTTTTACAATAAAGTCCCAAAACATGTTACCGATTCCCGGACTGTAAATTTAAGCGCCAAGTCAAGCGGGTTTTAGTGTCAAAAGGATATTATAGAGTGGATCTGTATGTGAACGATAATGATGTCTGGAATTGACTCCTCTTGGAATTAACAGAGATTATGTTTTTAATCTACAAAGAAAAAATAGCTCGTACTTTTACACAATTTTTTTCGTTATCATGTAATACACACATCAAAAAAGTCTAAGCAACATGCGTGATATTACAAATTTTACCATTTATATTAATTAATTTCTAAGTATTTACCCTAACAAAGTGCGTAGGTAAGTAAACTTCTTTGTTATTGATGACATACTGGCTGGTTGTAAAAAAAAATTTGATTATGTTTTGTTTTTTCATAAACTTCAAATGACTGCGAATTTGTTTGAATTTAAGTGCGTTTTAATTGCTACGTTTAATCTTGATTTTATAATTTTACCAACCATTTAAATAAAGTTAGCGACAAAATTGAATTGTTAGATATTCTTTACGTCATGAAGCGACGTCATTTGATGGCAGATGAAATGCAAAGAGCTGATGGGATGTTGCAAGCGGGAAGTAATCAATCTCAGGTATCTCGATATTTTGGCATTCATAGAAGTGTCATTTGTCGTCTTTGGTAACGCTACAATAATACAGGAGAACCCGCTGAACAGCATCCAAACCGTAAAAGGAGTACAACCACTCGGCAAGACTGGTACACACAACTGACTGCAAGACGCCAGCCGTTGTTAACCGCTCGAGAGATAAGTTTGAGGCTACAAATTTCAAGTGGTGTTGATGTAAGTTCTCAAACTGTGCGAAATAGACGGCATGAGTACGGCCTACGAGCTCGACGCCCAATCAGGTGCCCACCGATATGTCACGGGAATCGCGCTCGTCGATATGAATGGTGTAGAGAAAGCATAACATGAACCCAGGAACAGTGGAATAAAATTATGTTTTCCGATGAGTCGCGATTCGGGTTTAAGCCTGATACAAGAAGGGTGCTAGTGTATCGTCTGCCCGGAAATACTGAAAGGCTCAGGTGCGTTCAGGAAGTTCATCCATACAGCGGCTCAACAGTTATGTTATGGGCGGGTATTATGAAGAACAGGCGAACTGAGCTCGTTTTTGTAAATGGAAACATGAATGCTGAAAATTACATTGAGGATATTCTCAGACCTTATGTCTACCCATTTGCACAAACCTTTGGCTCCGATTTTAGGTTAATGCATGACAATGCGCGTTTACATACAACTCGGCGAACCATTGAATACTTTGCAACGGAGAACATCCAGGTATTGCCCTGGCCTGCACAATCGCCAGATCTCAACCCCATCGAGCACGCATGGGACATGCTCCAGAGACGTGTTTTGAAGGACTTGGACGGAGCGACAACAACCGAACAGCTGAAGGATTTGCTACAATTCCATTGGGAGCGAATACCGCAAGATGACATATACAGTCTCATTAATTCAATGAATAATCGTTGCCGACAAGTTCTGAATAGCAGAGGAGACCATACTTTGTAATAAATTGTTCTATTCTTTTACAATAAATACATTTTCTTTAGAAATTTCATTTTGTAAAAAAAAAGTTTACTTTCTTATGTATCTTAGTTTCTACAGTATATTCTAATATTGTTCATTTCTGTTATTAAAAGAACTTATAAAGACAACAGCTGTTATTTTTACATCATAGAACCCTAAGGATATTATTTTAAAAATAAAATACAACGTTATAATGTGAAAACCATCCTAAAATTTAAATTAGTACATGTTGCTTAGACTTTTTTGATGAGTGTATATTCAACGTAATTTAAAAAAATAGTCGATTTTTTTGAAATATTAATATATACATGATAGATATATATTTAATTCAGAAAATAAATTGTGACATTAGAATATTACAATATCTGTAAGTAAACGATCTCTCTCCATCGATCCTCCATCTCTTTGTCTCTAATATAAAAATATATTGAACAATAACAAGCTGTAAGGTGAAAGGCGCGGGCGATACGCTCCAGTTAAAAAAAAACACAAGAATACATAACAATACTCGAATAATATTCCATTGCCAAGATATTGTCCTGTTATCGTGTTACTTCTGTCTCGTGACACCACAAAGATCGAGAAAAGTCAGAGGAAAGTCATGCATTACAATGATCAATAGGGTTGTAAACGCTAAACAAAAACAAATGAAATTATATTACTAGACAAAAACTTAATATCATTCTCCCATTTATTTCTACCTTGAAAGTATATTTTCAATAATTAAATAAAAACTCAATCTTTCAAATTGTCATACAAACAGAATACGGTCTACAGCGCGTGACGTCACAGCTTCCGAAACATTGTTCTGACATTTAAGCTTGGGCATATTTATACGAAAGAGAAATAATTTTGTTTATAAGGGTATGACGTCATCAGGCATGAGCGTTTTGGCGGAAATATTGACAAACATTATTTCGAAATGAAAATATTACAAACAAAATTACTATGTTTCTTACATATTATAGTCGAATTTAATGTATTTTCAAGACACTGTGTGCATCCCGATAAATCCGAGTATAAATCTGTCGGCATCCGAAATGTAACACAGAAATTATTGGAGCATCGTTGGTTGCAGACACCCTGGCTCAATAAAATTCACTATATTTATAAATAGTTTCAAAATTAATAGGAAGTTCTCCGAAATTGTGAGATTATTGTTATGTGTTATACAGGATGTAATTGTTATGGAGTTTATTCTTACAATATGATATACAAAAATACAAGGAAAGTATGAAATAATTGAAATTCTTTTTTTCTAATGCCAGATTGATTATATTATTGATATTAAACTAAATGTCCCTCCTCCCCCAAATGTCAAAATAAAAAAAAAATGGAACATTTACCATAGGTCCCGCGATTCCTTAATCCGCCCCTGTACATACTCATTAAAACATTTTATATCGATATACGTACTCTATAATCGTTCCGGTATTTTAACTAAAACGATAATGCTTTTATCCGAATGCCTCAGCACTATTTCTAGAATATATATACTCTGTCAAAATAATTTTTCACGACACACATAAGAACAGTATGTTAACATTGACCGTTAGAAGCGTATTTTTATCACAGCGTTAATTATAAATAACGTATAATTTGTTATCGCGCTTCTCTCGTTTGAGTATTCAATAACGGGTCTAATTTTAAAACTATGTTGTCTCTCATAGCCCGGCAATTAACCTCATCTCGATTTGTCATGTCAGTTTTAATTCAATATTGGGCAAGTGGGGGGTAGTTGTCAAGTTCGATTCACCCGTACGCGGGGGGAATAGGCAGAGTTCGTAGAGGAGGAAACCGAAACCGGTACGAGGTTTGTCGTGAGGTCAGTCCGAGTCGCTGCTTTCGGACTCGGAGAGGCAGAGGTCGTCGTTGAGCACGTCGCTTGGTAACGCTGGGTTCGGGTTCGGAACACTTGGTGTACCTAACAGAACAATACATATTTTCAATACCCTTTGTATACTGCAGCTTAACCCAATACAAATACGGCCAGAATATATGGGGCGTTCCACGCCAAATCGGACGATTTGAATTTTTTTCTCAATTTTATGACATATCATTGAGATAGAGAAGAAAAAAGTAAGTTACGTCAAAAAAAGAACTATATTTTGAACGAGTAATAAGCAAAATCTCAAAAATTGGGGAAATAAAAAAAAAATTGTTCAATTTGGCGTGGAATAACTTCAAAATTTTAACAAATCCGAAAAGAAATATGTTCAACGGAAACATTAAAATCAATGAAAATATTCGAAATGAAAAACGAAGATTTTAAAGTTAAACCCCGTTATACACTCCAATTAAATTTATAAGTTATACCAAACAAGATGAAGTGAAAACTAATTTATTAATCACTTTAAAAAAAAAATGTTATTCGATTGCTTTAATTGTGAAAATGTTCATATTGTGAGTTCTTGTGCGATATACAATCTATAATTTTGTATTTAAAACCTCAACTAGCGTAATACGTCAAAGGTATGACATCGTCAAAGATAATAGTAGCACGTAAGGCCTTGAAAGAAAGATGGCTCTGACGGAACTATTGAATCTAGCTTAGATTGAACTACTGAAGCTATCTTATAAGTCCTTGGTAACAAAATTTTAAATTAGTAATGGCAGCTAAGCAGGTGTGGTATATTAAAGAAATTCCAGTGTCCCACTGTATATTATAATTTATCACTTCCCATGAACCATGAAAGTTATAGCCACTTTGATGTCACCCGAACGTCGTGACGTTATTTTTTGTCACTGTTACACATGATATTTCACGACTAGTTACATGTAGTAATTAACAATAATACGACAGCCACAAGTAGACTACAAATAATTTAATTTAGTATTGAAAGTGATTTATTTTAAGACATCTTCGAGTAAATCAAAATCAAAGGTTGTTTAGAATAAGATACAATTTCATTCGCATACATTCTAACATCTAAACGGTAGCACTCAAAGCTACAATATTATCGTTTTTCTCTTTCCCAAAGCTGTTTTGTTAGGCAAGATGAATATTCACCTTCTTATATCACACTTATAAGACTCTAGCTTCTGCCCGCGACTTCGTTCACGTGGAATAGTTACTTTGGACTACAGCTAACACGGAGCGGAAGATAAAAAAAAACAATTTTGAAACATTTTTCATTGGTGCTTCACTCCTATTGGACACAGCGTGATGATATATATAACGTATAGCCTTGCTCGATAAATAAGATATCTAGCACTGAAATAATTTTTCAAATCAGACCAGTAGTTCCTGAGATTAGAGCGTTCAACTAAACAAACAATCTCTCAGTTTTATAATATGAATAAAGATTTAAATAGCGCTTTCCATGTAGATAACTTACGTGACCTGTGATATATTTTATCACGAGTTATTTAATTAGTGGTAAGTGCTATATTCCATTTTTTCTTACCGTTAGGAATGGAGTGATGCGCACTTGAGTCATTGTCATCACTATCACTACCGCTGTCCGAGTCACTGTCACTCGAAGAGCTGGACGAGCTATCATCTTGCTGCGATTGCTAAAATCACGTGATACGTTAGTATAACAGTTTTTATAAGATGACGTAACATTTAAATCACGTTCCGTGGTTTTATCCACTCATGTGAAAACATTTTAATAATCAGGAATCGCCAAGTTTATTAGAGAATTTATTAGCTTGGAACTTGATTATATTCGTACCATGTTAATATTATGTAATATTAAACTGATCGTTATTAGAATTAGGATACATTAAATTGAGTTTTTTTTTTTAAATATTTACATGATCATCGTCAAACTGGGTATTTTTTTATTTAAACAAGTCTACAATCTACAGACGTCGTGATGATTATTGTGGTTTTAAATAACTACCCATATTAATTTCGGTGTACTTAGTATGAATTGTATGTTTGGCAATACAAAAGTGGTGCTGAGTTTGTATTGAAGAAAGATACATATATACAAACCACGTTCTGCGTGTGCGCATGCGAGTTCTGGGACCGGTCCGGTGCGTGCGAGTTGTGGGCGTTGTGGGACACGTTGTGTGACGCGTTATGTGACGCGCTGTGTGACGCGTTGTGTGACGCGTTGTGTGACGCGTTGTGTGACGCGTTGTGTGACGAGTTGTGTGACAAGTGGGGGGCGCGCTCCGGAGCGGGGGCTGGCGGTGCCGAGCGAGACGCACTCGCGGGGCCCGCGCCCCCCGACATGTACCCGTTATGAGTGGAGGGCGCGGCAGGGGCGGGGGCCGGCGCGGAGGCCGCTACCCCGAGCGAATCGTCAAACCCAATCATTGGCAGAGACGCCAGGGTACTGTTTCCGCCGCCGGACCAACTGAAATTTTCCAATTTATTCGCATTAATCAATCGCGAATAAACATTACACATAATAAAAATCTAAGGTTTAAAATTAAAACACTTTCTTGAATACTTACGGTGCTTGTGGAGGTGATGTCTTCACCCGTTGCGGTGACCTGACCATGTTCACTGGCGGCTTCTGAGAATTGGTTCCATTAAACCGCGCCTGGCTGTTCACTGGTGGACCCGCAGTACCTGTAAATATGGTTTGACTCTCATCTCCCTCTCTCTGTCTCCGTCTTTCTATAGTACTGAAACATTTTTGAAAACTGGACGCCCACTAGTAATAATAAACGTCGGCACAGTTAGTGTTATATAATAAAATGGTTTTATACCGGGATTGTTGTTTGGTATCGGGTTTACGCGTCTGTTTGTTGCGACGCGCGTGCGTGACGTCGAACGCTGAGTTGTATTTGTAAAATCGGTTGTGACGGGGGTCAAAGGTCTCGGTTTTTGTGTAGTTTCTTGCCTGAAAATAAATAAATTACACTAATAAATTTCCACATCTATATTTCTATTCGTTTTGACGAGATTTAGTATTGTTTTAAGCTACCTATTATTACGCTTTTCTGCGGGGTTTAAACAATCTTGACAAAATTTAACAAGAGTAACTCAAAATTATTAAAAACATTAAGGGAGTCGATTAATAACGAACGACAAAATTACTAGCAACAAAATAAAATGTAGGTTACAATTAATCCAGATCAAACGTGTAATTATCGAAAGGCAACGAAACCAATTTAACGAGTAAAGTCGAATCAAAGTATTAATTTATTCCAATTTATGGAATATTTGGTATCCATATACCAAATTGTAATTTCACCGTTTTCATTTAGTCCTTTATTAATATAAATTAAAACACTGTATATAATTCAAAACATTTATCTTATCTGCTATAAGAATAGTAACCATTGTTCAGGTGTGAATTTTAATTAATTCAATTTGAACAATACTATTTGGTTCAATACGAAGTGATACGCGTAAAAGACAATTTTGTGTAAAGTCCAAAATGTCGCATCTCGAATCCCAAATAAGTACAATAATTAGTTATTTTTATAATATAGTCAAGAAATAGGTATATTTAATTATTTTTATTACTAAATAATTACAATAACTGGAAATTAACACTAGACCTTTTTTGCATTGAACAAAATATAGATAAAAATTACAACTAGATTAAAAAACAGGAAAATAAATCTAACAGAACCTTCTTTGTCGGAAGCAAATAGACACTTCTTTTAAAAATTCTGCAAAAATAAGACTGAATTAATACTGTATTTAAAGAGGTCAGTAATATGATCATATTTAGTCTATATTTCTTGTATAGCATAAGATTTGTATATTTGCTCAGTAGAAAATTCTAGATATGTTTACACCTTACAATTTTCTTCATTATATTATATACGGGCTAGCAGTAATATGATAACAAAACGTAAATAGATTACCAAACAATACGGGCAGCTGTTCTACTTTTCGTGGATTAAATGTTTTATTACAAACTAGATAACTTTATTGATAAATATTAAGATAATCTCCATAAACTATATCGTATACCTATGATTCCCAGAGTGGTCTATATCGCATCCCAGAGATTTACGACGAACAGAAATGGTGTCAAAGTCAGCGGAAAAAAGTGGTGGCAAGTGGTCTACGAGTAAAAAAAGTTTGAGAACCTATGACGTATACGGTTAAGCAAGAATGTATGGAGTAGATATATACGTAAATGATATTTTGCTTCTATTTCAACGTTGGTCCAATACATGAATTATCAGTTATTTATCAATATACAATACATTATAGTTACAGGATTGTTCAATTTAAGATTTACATAATAAACATTAATTTTTGGTCACTCAAATGGACTAAATACCAGATGTAAAAAATGCGATAATTTTATTAGGTAGTATCCATATGTCACTTATCAATAGATCTGGGGATTACCTTTAATAGGTATAATGATTGAAATTAACATACCTAATATGTAATTTTGAATCTATACCTAATTTAGGTAGTTAAGTCCACAACAATAAGCCAGTCCAATTGTACCCTAATTCTAGTATTCACTAATTTAGTTTAATAACTGACAACAAATTTGTATTAAGTATTAGTTTCCATAAACGCAGATGCAGCCATATTAAGATTCAACTGATATAAAAATTCAGATCAGGTCACTTTTCGGACACGTGTCCGCTGTCGAACGAATGGAAAGTGAAAATTGGAATTAGGTTATGAATTCCTTTCACAATTAACATATACCCACCCACTGTGAGTAAAGAATGCGCAATACGCAATGATGAGTAAACTAAATGTTAACGACTCATTTGATTATTATGTAACCCTTTTTTCCATTTACTTATTAATTTTTCCCACAAAAAATATATCTACACACAAATATGTATGAATAAAAGTTAATTATCAAAGCGCAACACTTCAAAAAGGCTGCACCTAATTGGTTGGTACTTTTTTGTTGCTTGTACATGGTTTTTATTTTAAAAAAAGGTATGTACAAAGATCTCTAATTAAATTCAAACTCTTTAACCTTCGAAATATCTCAAGATTGGTCGTATTTTCGAAAATTCTCTATTACTACACATTAACGTTAGATAATGCATCCCTGAACAAAATTTCGTATGCCTGGACCCAATCCTTCAAAATATGCGTTGTCTGTTAGTCTGTCGTACAAAGTCTGAACTATAAATAGTCCTATCATGGATTCCGTAAATATAAAAAAAAATAAAATAACGAAACGATAAATCATAGAATACAATCAATACTTTATTCGATCCAGTCAAAAAGTATTGAATCTCGAAATTAAATATAAAAAGGCTAAACACAATTTTTGAAATAAATCAGATAATACGACTAAAATATAAAAAATTATTCTCTACAACTTTTCTTCTAACTACAAAGGTCATTTTGAGCATATGAAATAAATTATTACATAAAAAACTCATTCTGCCTCCTTCATGTAGCTTATTTATTATCCATAATTCCCAGGTTTATCCCATTTTCCATCTAGTATGACTGTACAGGTACTTATCAAACGACGTGCGACCGTGATTCAGAATTTTCTTCGTAATATTAAATAACACAGAGGTGTCCACCGACCACATCTTTAGCCCGCGTTACAATTATTAACGAGAATTCCTTACTCGGTAATTTTTCGCGAGGTTTTCTTATCCGATAATTGTTAACGAGGTACTCCTTACTCGGTCATTTTTAGCAAGATTTTCTTATCCGGTAATTGCTGGCGAGATATTTTTACTTGGTCACTTTTAGCGAGATTTTCATATCCGGTAAATGTTAGCGAGGTATTTTTACTTGGTCACTTTTAACGTGATTTTCATATACGGTAACTGATAGCGAGGTACTCTTACTCGGTCACTTTTAGCAAGATTTTCTTATCCGGTAACTCTAAGCGAGGTATTTTACTTGGTCGCTTTTAGCGAGATTTTCAAATTCGGTAATTGTAAGCGAGGTATTTTTACTTGGTCGCTTTTAGCGAGATTTTGTAATTCGCTAATTGTTGGCGAGGTATTTTTACTTGGTCGCTTTTAGCGAGATTTTGTAATTCGCTAATTGTTGGCGAGGTATTCTTACTCGGTCACTGTTAGCGAAATTTTCTTATTCGGTAATTGTTAGCAAGGCATCCTTATTCAGTAATTGTGAGCGAGCTATTCTTCCTCGGTCACTTTTACTTAGGTTCTCGTCCTCGGTAATGTTTTACCAGGTTTTTTCCTTAGTATATGTATGCTCCTATATGATGTTAGTGATAAATAATGCGAAAGTATAACTGTAAATTAATACCCATACTTTATTGGTTTAGTGTTTCACCACAATCTAACGTAATCTTTAGTAACGAATTCGCTTAAGATGGTAATATGCTTAGAGAAGGCCTGGCTTCATCTATAGACGCTTGATGACAGATTTTCAAGTTAAGGGTGATAACCAAAAAAAAAAGCAGCCGCTAAGAAAATCCATATAAAGAGATGTTCAGACTTGCTTTAGACTGCGCACAGTACAAGTACTGCCAAGTTCCATTAGCAAAAGAAGTACAGCAAGAAGATAAAATTTAAATACTCTTAACGACATATATATGACTTACCTAGTCTTCTTTACTTGTATATTGCTGGAGAGTTTCTCAAGCGTTATCTCGCCAGTAACTCTGTCAATAAATAGTACACATTCCTTCGTGTATGGCTTCTGGTTACCTTTGAACACGGTCTGGGGGACGCCTGCGCCAACTGATCCCATATAAAAAAGCAATTAAAATAAAGCTAAGAGTGTTTTTATTTTCATCGCCGTCACTAGATATAGAGTAAAAAATCATCCTCTTTTATCATCAAAGATCTTTAAACATTTTTTGTTATAAGTTAAATGTACTGGCAATTTCAACCACAGACAAATCTACGTTACTGTATTTTTCCCACATACGTGGTACTAAAAGAACATTTGCCAGGCCCAGGTTTCTTCACGTAAGTTTTCCTTAACTATCAGCCAAGAATTTTAACAATGCAAATCAGTAATTAATGTTTGTGAATTCTGAAAACTTTCTGGTGCATCTCGGAATTTAAATCTGCAGACATTAACAAGATTTTTATATATATAACCGATTATTACCTTCATTCATTCATTGTTACCTTAGAAATAAATAAATTTTAAATTCAAATGTGACCAGAAAATGAAATCGAAAAATATAATTTGTGCAAATTGAGAACTGTTAATACTGAAGAATATAATGTACAATAATAAGTTATATCGTCATATAAACTTGTCAATTCCGAATTCAAAAATAACTTCGAGGTACACAGTCTATTATCAAATTTGAATGATTATTTATCTATGTAAAAATGAATAAATATATCGTACTTAAATATTAGGTTGAGTAAATAAATTACCAAATAACAGTTTTTTTTTTGTTTGATTTTAAGATGGCATGGTAATATAGTAATTCCACACGATTAAAATTGTGAAATAGCAAGTTGTATTCAATATACACCTATAAATACTACAGATCAAGATTGTGTGTACATGTACTGTTTTGGTTACTCGTAACTACTAGAACCAGATATTTTACCAACCAGTACTGGAAACTTACCCAAATGAGGGACGGTAACAGTAACTTCGTTCTTTATCCCAACACTGACAGTGGCCATTTTGTTGACATCCACTGATGCTGGCTTGAAATCATCTGAACACAAATGAGAACATATTGTAGAATTATGAATATTTATAACTTTTAAACATTGCTCACTTATGACAAACTATACTTGGCTATACCCATGGTTCAGAACACATTTGTTGCAATTATTACTTGTATTACAGCAAAATGCATATTGTGTAAATATTACCTAGTAAATACCTAAGCGTATCATTTTTCATAATGTTTTGTTGAAAGACAATGTGCTTCAGCATATTAATAGTATATCAAAATATATAGTAATAAGTTAGAAAATTAGTAGTGTTCTCTTAATGGACTATAAAGACTGATAAGCTGTATAATCTGTGTGTATTTATGGATTATCTGTGCAATGTATGAACGTCATATGTCATATTTGAAAATCGAATTTTTCGGAAGCAATTTTGTGAAAAGAACCAATTTACAATAATATATTAAACGTAGAGATTGAAATAAAAAATTACTTGGTATTTTAAAATATAAACACAAACTTGAAGGATACCTTTATTTAATGTACAAAACCAAAAATACGTTAAAATAAAATATTCCTATTTTAAAAGATCGCTTTCATATTCTTGTTAATTTAAAAATGTAGCTTAACGTATACTTATAATTTACTAGAATTTTCCAAATGGAATCTACAATATTTAAATGTCGGTCGACTAACGTACATACATGTCGGCGATTGACTAGCTCGTTTAGGTTGCCAGACATGGTATTAAAATGCAGCGATGAAGTTTACGCGTATGTAAGCTCTAACAATAATTTAAGATAAATATTATTAAAATAATTAAAATATAAATCAATAAGTACCAAATACAATTGGAAAGACTGCTTTCGAAAAATTCGAATTTCAAATGCGAATAGTCCTTAAAAGCGTATAACTTGACAAACAAACATCCTACAAAAACATAATTTATTTTTATAGCTGATGAAAGTACTGGAAGTCTTAGAATGAACAAATTTCAGCACCTCAGTTTTTTTCATTGTTTGCTTCACGTGAAATGCCACGAAAGTAACCTATCCATAGAAAATAACGTAAAAAGAAGTTTGTAATAGATCCCACTATATCCTCTTCCATTTCCGCTACACCCTTAATTTGTATTTTTAACGTTTTTTAGAAATAGGCAGGGCACGAACCTTCATAACGTAAAGGCTATCAGATAAAATAGAAATATCGTGTTTCTCACATATCAGTACTAAACACTTCAAATTTAAAAATAAATTATGTAAATCTATGGTTATCTTTATAATAATACAATTACAATCAAGTAATTAGAAGACAATGATTATTCTATAAATAATACAATGATAAAATCTTAGTAATACAGGTCACTGAAATAAATACATAACGTAAAATGTATTTTCCATTGTGATAAAGAAAAGACAAAATAGTAACATAGTTGGTTTTAATTGATAATGCAGTTTATGTATTAGATAATAATTCTATATTCTATACATAAAAAGTTCAAGATAATTCCTAAATATGAAGCTACATTAAAATTTAAAATCACAGGTCTAATAAAAAAAAGATGGATTCTGGAGTATTCACAGGTAAGTAGAAGGAGGCATGCAGTCCACCTGATGTTATGTGGTCATTACAGTCTAAACTCCTATGCTAGTCCTATAGCTAATATCAAAAGGGCTGCAATTCTGAAGTTGGCTTATATACTATAAATTTAACTATGATTGGTCATAGCAACTGGCTTAACTTAGAAAACTAATCCTTCAGTTTGCTTTTTATATGTCGATATAAATTGAGGTGATGTAAGCTCTTGTATCATTAATACATTTTTTTTAATATACACTATTACTAAAAAAATAAACGATTACTAGCAGTAAATGGAATAATTAGTATTAAAATTATCAAATAATATTGATATGTTAAATTGTGAAACAAATAACAATTATGTTTAAATTTCCATGTCTGTTATAGCAGGTTGTAAATAACTTAGTTAACTGAATATGAGAGCTCATTTTTTTTTAAGTTTAACTTAACAAAAAATACAGTTATTGCAGAGTTCAGAGGAGTGAACAAAAGTAAGAAAAATAGGATTATATTAGTTATACTGGTGTACAATTAATTTTATAGGGGGTCCTTTTAGTAATAGTTACAGCGAATCTTATATTACAAATGAAATAAGGTTTTTATTATTTTTTTACTTCTGTAACATAAAGTGTATGGTAAAATGTCAGAAATATGTTACAATGCGCTAAATGATATTTTTGCTTTGAATATATAGATATGTAGAAAACATGACAGATAATCAGAACCAATAGGTTCAGTTAAAATCTGAATAAGTTAATTTGGCAGTCTGGACTTGGATATTGGCCCCTATTTGGTAATCCTTGTAAATCGGTTAGTATACCTAGAGAACCAGCTTTCTTCTCAATGCTAGATTTTTTAATTTTGTGAAATTGTTGAGATTATTCCTTTTCTTTGAAAATATCACAGTCCGAGATTACAATTGCATTTTTTATGGTAATATTAATGGAACCATGAACATTATTATATACATTTATAAAATGTGTGACTACTAGATTTTTTAAATTTGTGAAACTATTGAAATCATTAATTTTCTTCGAAAATATAACAGTCCAAAATTACAATTGCATTTCTTATATTAATATTATTTTGACCAGGAACATTATTACATATATATATTTATAAAATGTGCAACGTCTTTTACAGTCTTTTTCTACCCAAACTAGATCAAAATTATTTATGAATGGTGAAATACTATAAATATATTCCAGTTTTAAAATGACGATATTTAAATTTTATTACTATTTGTCCTGTTACACATAGTACAGTACAAAAAAATTAATCAGTAAGCAAAGGAATCTCAGCATTAATTGGAACAGAAATATAGACTGGAGTATTTTTGGATGGACATATTTGTTCTGGATAAAGATGAAATGAGTTGAATAATGAGATGAATTATAAGTCTTTACATGTATATGAAGCTTAGGTGATTTATTAAATGAAAAGTTGTCCTTAACTTTTCGACTTCACCAATCTAGTCCTACTGCTGTATATTGTGAAACTAAAACTTAAAATCTAGATAATGTATGATTATATTGCAAGTATTAACTATTTATTTTATTCATATTATATTACTTTTACCATCACTACATATTATCAAAAAAAGTCGTCTGACACATCTATCTATTTGCAATAAACTCAAAAACTACTGGTTTTCATCAGTAGATACAGTAATTCATGTGAAAGGTTTAGGTATATCATATTTCAAGTTTTTTTTAAATTATCAGGACAAGACAATGTCCATCTACCCTGCTAGTTATTAACATTATAATAATTTAGCAGTTACATTTACTTACATTTTATAGTATGGTATTGTGATGCTTTATTATTGGTGAAGCTTGCACCTAATTTCAATTCTCTCACATCATAATTCAGGCTGTGTTTGTCTGCCATGATGGTAATCGTTTTGCCATGTATTTCTGTAATAATATCATAATTATTAAAATAAATCTTATTTTAACAGACCATTATTATCTACTACAGATCCTTTTATTGTAAACTTCTATTGCATCATAACATTGTTCTCAATAACTTCTTAGACCCTTCAAATACTGCTCGTTTCTATGTTTATCTATAAATTTGTTTTTTTTATACATCCATTTATCACTTCACCATTTTTCTAGTAGACTACCCAGAAAAAATGTATATATTCAACTCTACTCTGATCAAAGAAATATAGAAATTATATTTTTTATTTTTAATAAATTATACTTTTTGTCAAAACTGTAATTGATAATTACAATTCCCATTCATACAATTTATTTTAGATCCCATTAGAGATTACATTATCAATATTGTTTGACTTCCTACACATATATCATTTTCTTAAATCATAACTTAAAGCCCTGAAGTATTTACTGAATTACAAAGGAAATTTTAAAAATACATACATAACATTTAATGAAACATGTTAGAGTAATAAAAGCATCATTTAATATTACAAAATTCATAATGAATTAAACTATTGCCTATGATTTTATAAAAGGAATTCTAAGTTCTCACTTGAATGGTAAATGAGGATTAATTTATGAAAGAGCATAATATGTCAGAAAAGAATGTATCAAACAGTAAATAACACTGTCTAAAATATTAAATTATTTTTAAATGTTGAAAATAGAATAATAATTAGATTCAAGATATTTTATATGAAAGTATAACCTTGAAAATAAATATATAAATATATTTCACTAATCGACAATTACCAATATTGTCCCATATAAACAACACATCTAGCTCGAATTATATGCATACGTATCTTACAGTCCACATTCACTATAGTTACTACAGCTGACAAAATTAGGGCTACTAATATAATGAACAATATCTACAACTCTATATAAAATAAATGGCAAAATAAATCTACTGCACAATATGCTATGTAAGCATTTGTATAAATAAGTTATTTGTGAGAAATACTCATAAAAGAAAGTTGAAATAGATAAAATATGGCAAACAAATCTGACGGATTCATTTTCCTTACCTTTTAGCTTGCCACTGAGCTTATCGAAGAACAATTAAAAATTGAAAACAATTGTCATTCTCGGGTCTCCTTTTTATGCACTTATTAGGTAACAAATTTGTCGAAAAGTTATTAAAATGAATTAATTAGCCCAAAAGTTAGACATAGACCGTTCCTTCGACCTAGTTCTCATGACGTTTAAATTAGAGATGTGAAGAAAAATAAGGTTCCTAGAAAAAATATCGACTTATCGACACCAATAAAATAATTATCATTTTCACCATCGTTCTACACTACTGATTTTAAAGCGAAAATAGGAAGGTAGGTACCCATGTGTCATACAATATTTTTAGTTTATTTTATTGTAGATTGAAATGAACAGAAATAACAGATCCTATAACAACATATAAAGATTGTATAATTTTGATAGCACAATATTGGCTAAATTAATTAAATTACATAGCAGATTACTTTTTAAATTAAACATAAAATAAGAATTCAAATATGATCTTTGTGCTGGTTTAAAACACGGCTTTGTATATCACCTTATTATTTCCTAAATTTAAAACTTTTTTTCTGATGAATATCGGTAACCTTAAATAAATGTGCCCGTTAAAATAATTTCCATAGCTATATATTAGAGATATATAGGGGTATATTGCGTCAAGCTGGAAGTATATTCAGGCCAAATGGAGCAAAATAGAAGAAATTTCTAAAACCAAAAACATTTAAAAAAATGTAACGATAAATGGAATCTTGTTAATTCGAAACCTATGCGTTTGCGACTATTTATGCTTTTTGGAGTTTTCAATATCCCTAACAGGAACCAATGTTTATTCTTCTCTAAATACGAACTACCGTGGTGGGCTTGCACTTACCTACTTTTCGATATTTTTTTCCAATATGTGAACTACTATCCTACCAAAATTTAATGAGTACTAAGCTATTTTGGTAACATTTATTCACATTTCGATAATGAATATGTGTGTGAATTTTTTACGGTGTGAATTTTATATATATGAAAAAAAACAATTTTCGTGTAATATTTCTCTAATCAAGTAATCTAAAATGTTCTGGCAATGCTTTTTTAAATTATCTTACATACAATTTTTTGTATATCGGATCTCTTCAACAATATTGAGTAAGTCATCGCTTAAAAGTTAATGTTCTCTTAATATTGAATACTTTTATATTTTAACCCGAAAATTACAAACAAATAATATACGTAATTTCTTTAATCTGTTACATGTTCCTTCAAGATCACTAACATAAGATGTGTCTAATTTGATAATACTTATGCTCAGACAAGGCTTGGAAGCTTACTGTTTTCGTTTGGTCTGTGGAAAAGCAGAAAAATACTGTATCAGTAGTGTAAAAGTTCATGTAGTTATAATAATGTGTTCACCTACAGCAATACGCCTATAATTGATATATGTTTCATTTTATGGTACTGTGTGATGATTTAATAGTACTGTATAAAAAATATAGGTTTGTATATTATTTATTTATTAAAAGACGTAACCATCACAAAATCCCGGCAGACGTAAAACATTTAAGTTAATATTAGACTTTATAAATGAAAGCATGTTAAGTATATTATAGTCAGATAGCAATAGTACGCAGCTCACACAAAAAAAATTGTACGTAGCCACACACCGTCATCGAGATCATTGGCGTAGAAGAAGGGTAACGACATAGGCGAGTGGAATGCAGCTTGTTATAACGGCACACAGGTCGACGTTACTCCTAAAGTGCGTCAATAGATTTTTCACCTCAAAAATAATATGGATATTTTATAACATTACTAGACCTTTATATAATAAAAAACCAAACATTCAATACTAAAATCTAAACCTAAATAGAAAACATTAATTTTAAAATCTTTATTATACCAATATTCATAAAATAATTGAATTTTAAATAAATGAAATAGCTATGTATGTAGTCTAGAAAATATATTCTTATATTTATTACGAAAAGTTTTTCTACTAACTCGCTGTTTTTATTGCAAAAGCAACTCTTGGAAAATAAATTTTAATAAATATGGTAAATATTGAAGTTAAGTGAAATTGTTACATCAATATTTAGTGAATATCCCTAGTGGACATACATCTCTAGATATTTTCCAAATAGGGATGTCGCATGGACAGACAATTAATTTTTCTGTCTTCATAAAATACTCGAATCTATCGTAGATAGGTTATCCAAAAATCATGCTATTAATTATTTTCTGTTTTGATGATATTTATTTTCTTAGTTTTTTTTTTTTATTATTGTATGATTTTATTTTTATTTACGAAGAACAAATCGAGCTACGAGTTTTTAGTGTTAAACATCGTTTTATTTGATCGAGTCAAACTCGAATAATTGATTTTCTAGGTCTAATATTGTTTTTTTTATTTAATTGAACTTAGATTAGGACTACAAATATATTTTTAAATATCAATCTTTCAATATATCGGCTTAATAAAAAAGAAATCTTAATTCAGCTTAATAATGATTTACAATTTCTATTCCACTATATTTGTTAGATAAGTTATAGTATAAATGTTTTAAAATGTTACATTACACTTCTATGGGTTACACGTACAAACGTTATTAAATCATATTGTTCTTAGTTGTCCTAATTATTGTTTTATCTAAGATAATTATATGTACTAATATTTTTCAGTAACAGTTTTAAAAAAAAATTCGTAACTATATGTTTGATTACTACGATTACCTATACTAGCCTGCTATAAATTGCAGTACTTTAGCTACAAATTTTGGTATCTCGGTTTATAGATTCAAAATACGGCGGCATAGGCAACAACGTGAGGAATAGGATAAATGCAATGAGTATGAAATTGCAAAAGGTTTGTGGAGTATCTTGGGATCCACGAATGCCCTTGAAGCTTAAGGGAGAGGTCTTTAAAACTATTATAAGACAGTCATACTGTAGGGATGGGTTACGAAAGAAATGGATGAGAAAAAATTTCAGAAATGCGTTTGTTAAGATGGATGTAACTAGAATCGATAAGAATAGAATATCAGATGAAGTATGTAAATATCGCCAATGGCAAAGAAGTTGAGGAGTAATTGGTTAGCATGATACGGACATTAAATATCGCAATAAAGATATGGCAATGGCAATAAAGAGAGATGCAGGACATGTAACTAAATTTTTTTTAAGTATGAAGGTGGATGGATATATAACTGTGGAGGAAGACCAAAACAGGTATGGATAAAGTGTCTGAAAAATGACATCTGATTGAGGGAACTCCGTTTCGTGCCACCGTGCGGTTCAGTCGCGTGCGTAGTGCTCTTCCGATGTGTATTTTTTTGTTCGTGTTCGCTCGATTATTTGATCAAGTGTTCGCAGCGTGTTTACGCGTTCGTGTATTCACATTGGAAGTTCGGTATTTCGTACGCTTTGTCGCGTTTTTGCGATCTTGTTTCCCTTCTCGGGACTTGATTGCAGGCGTTCTTTTCAGAACGTAGCAAACTGCACTTTTCGGTGCAATTCTAATCGTACTTTTTAGTGCATTCTGCGTGCTCTCTGTGTGCTGCGTGTCGCTGGTTCGCGTTCCAGGAGTTCAGCGCTACGTGCTTCGCTCCGTGGTTTGAGCTCCGTGTCGTCGCGCAGCCGAAGAAAGAAGTGGCCTCTTCGACGTCACCGTGAAGCCACCGCGCAAAACGTGCGTACCCTCGCAGTGTCACTGTAACAGTGTAACTGCCAGGAGTACGGACACTCCGCACTTAATTGCCACTTGAAACCCAGGTGCGTTAAGTGCCTCGGCAAACAATCCACTTCGGAATGCTCCCGAACTAAAGCCTCCCCCGATCCTCCGAGTTGCGTTTTGTGCCGCGGCGTGGTTCATACCGCGAATTATCGCGGTTGCCCCCGCGCCCCGCGTACAAAACTGCCCCGATACCTCAGGCAGGTCTCGCCCTCCAGGGCGCCTGCATCGGCATCCCGCCCCCGCCCTCCGCCTCTCGACTCTAGAGAGGCTTTTCCAAGCCTGCCGCGCGCATCTCACGCACCGTCAGCGCCCGCATCCGCGCCTCACGCGACTCCCCTCCCTGCGCGGGCCCCTCAGCTCCCATGGACACCGCAGATCGCAGCGCGACTTGACCCACGACTTCAGGCGGCGAAGCCTTCACAGGCCGACACCGCAGTCATTCTCTCCGGCATGAACTGGTCCGCCCAGCTCTTAGTTTTTCATGAGATCTCGGAGATCTCTGCTTATGACGAGGTCGCGAACGAGCCGACAGAGGGCCCCATTCGCGCGATCGCGAAATTTCCCGCCATCGCGGCTACAATCCAACCGCTCGCGCGCGTCACCGTTTCTAAATAAGAATAATAATTATTCTTAATATAAGATAGAGTAAACTCGCGTGTTTACGTCTATCTTCCCCTAAAATCGTCAAATAATATCATCTTTCTATTTTTACACATCGCGAATCCCTGTCCCGTACATCAGGGCAGAGAGCTCTCGTTTTTATACCCGCACATTGTTTGTTCGCGTTATCTTGGCAATAACTTTGTCCGTGACCACCCAGGTGGACGCAGAGATATTGCTGTCGCGATACAGTACACACCACATCGATTTTACACATACACAGATAATCAGACATGCATCTTACACACCTGGTGGAAGGGTTTACTTTTTTTTCCCTTATCGAACTGAATTGAGTAGGTTTAGTTTGCCTTTTTCTGAATTCATGTTGTGTTTTTGTATCATGCATTTTTTAATTCCATAATCCAAAAAGGGATACATGTATAGCTTAGCATAGTTTAGCTAGGACAGATCGGGTTTTTCTAGGTAACGGCCAAGCCCAGGTGTGCTGAGCACCCTTGAGCTAGTTACCATAAACAAAATCGGCTGAGTGCCTTAAGCGCTCGCCTTAGTAGTCCGGTGAAGCTGTAAAGGCCAAAGAATTAAGGTCAATAGTGTAGTCAGTTCGAAAAAAAAATCTGATTGAGGAGAGTGCAAAAGGAAAACATGTTGTATCGACCCTACCTAGTTGAATTGTAAGGAGTTGCGATGTTTACAATAAAAAATATCGACAGCTGATATCCAAATTTTAATATAAAACTATGGATATATTAACAAAAAAATATCTGAAGTTAATATCGATTTTTCAAACTAGTAATATCGATTTTCATATATCGATAATTTGATATAAATCGTAATATCTATTTCAAAGTCAAAGTGAAAAGTGTTTTTTTAAAAATAACAATCAATAAATAAATATTGAAAATTGGTCATTGATTTCCATAGAAACAAGCGGGAACAAAAATGACAAAAACTACAATTCCATTGGAAGTAGATCCAACCATTATGGAAAAGAATATGAGAATAATAAAGGTACAAATAATTATATATTGTAATACATATATTTATTTGTTAGATCCGATGAGAACTTATTGGGAATGGTACTGTAATTGTATTAATTCTGTTTTTAGGGCAATCCTCTGGAAGAAGAGTTTAATAAGCTAATGGCGTCTGTAGATCCAGTACCATCTAAATTAGTTAAACCAACACCAGGTATCTAACTTTTTTTTCAAAATATTTTTTCTATATTATATTAGAAGCTTTGCTCCTTAATTTATATCGTACTAGAGGGCCCGGCGGACATTGCCTCGCCCTGGTAATAAAATACCTTGGTGAAAATTGCATGAAAAATCTATTTAGTAGTTTTTGAGTTTATCAAGAACAGACAAAGTAACAGATATGGCAGAGAACTTTGTTCTATAATATGTTGTTATATATTTAAATAAGGTTGAAGTTATCTATTGTTTGACTGACGAAATCTCCAAGATTTTTGAACTTATGTTGAATCTTGCTGTCAGATGGACGTGACTTAGACAGACAGGTTCTCAAAGTTTTATCTAAGCTACATCACGATTTCCCTTAGGGGTTCGGCAGTAATGGTAATATTTTTCAGAATTACTCCAGAATTAGAAGAATGTTTGTAGGGTTAAATAGTAGTAATAGAATTAGAGTTAATAAATAAGAAGAGAAACTCATGAAATAGAGAACTACTTTCACAAGAACAAAGTGACAAACTACCAGTAATAATGAGATATTTGTCCATAAGTTACAAGAATTGTCCACAATAAATATTGTAATTAATAAAAATGTCATGAGAATTTAGTTATATTTTATACTGGCTTCTGTCCACGAGTCTGTGTGAAATAGTTCCTTTGGGCTAACACACTCTCAAAGGTCTCGAAAGGAAAAATTCCTGACTTTAAAATATTCTTCATTGGTGGCTCCTATCCTGATAAGCTTGTTCCACCAAACAAGCCAACTCTTCAGCTTTATAATATTAGAATAAACTAGTATATAGTATAGTATAGTATAGAATAGTATAGACTATATTAAATATCAGTAATACTTTTAAAAAAATGTGAGTAAAAATATAATGACTGTGTAATAAACATGTGCATAAAGTCTAGTCTTTATATTTCCGTCTTCAAACTTGTATTCTGGTAAAGCTATTAAGACCTTGCTAGGTCAATAGTGTAGTCAGATCAAGAAAAAAAATCAAAAACTTCTAAAGAAATTGGATATATTAAACTTATTACAAATTTCAGGTTTCTGTGTGAAAACATATACTAAGCCTGACAATAAGAAAATATTTGTAAACATATGCCTAACTGATGCTATACCATGTCCACGAGATATAAGCAATGAGGAACTGATGCAGATTTTAAGCTCTGAAGATCCATCTAGTTACCGAGTACCTATGAGTATTGGTGAAGGTCGTACTGAGCAAGATAAGTCTGGACAACCGGCCACAGTGTATGATGTGGCTATTAACCCTGACTTCTTTAAGAAGATAGAAAAGGATGAATTATTTCAAACATTCTTTCTGACTGTTGTATTTGAAGGACTACAAGATAAATACCAGTTTGAAGTAGAAATGCAGCAGAAGTACACAATTTTGAAAAATAGGAAATCGATCGGCACTTTGCAATCTCATAGGATTCAAATAAGAGACATTGCTGGCGCCGAAAATATCACTAGATCACCCTTAATAGAGGAAATTGATGAAACCTCAGGAAAATTTATGACTACCAATAAAAGAGACATTGTTTACAGACTGAGGCGAGAACCACCAACAGGTGAAATTGAGTTTCTTCTTGCAGAATTTAAAATACCTGGATCGGTAAGTTTAGAAAAATAATGAAATAAATGTTATAATCTAACAATAACTTACCACATGTGGTCAGATTATATGTAACGGGCGTAGTGAGGGTATACCAGCAAAATCCCTATATAACCTACTAAATGATCTTGACGTGTCGATAAGTTTCTTTTTGGAGAGAATCTCTTAAGGGTCCTTGAAAGGTTTTTATGAAATTTGGCAAGGCAGAGTGAGGAGTGCTGAAAGTTTTTTTTTTTGTCCTTTCAGTAACATGACAATGTATTAATTTACCAAGAACATTGGGCCATTCCATTGTGAAAACTAGGGTTAGTTTGAAATATGTAGTATATAGAGATTCCTATGAGTTTGCTTTCTCAGGAACTGTTGCTAGATTTTAGATTGGAAATGTTGAATCTCTTTAATCCATTGTGTATGAAGTTCCTTTCATCTTACTTCAACGTCACTATGTTAATCTGTCTTTAGATACATTTACTCATATCTATTTGTTATTGATGAAGTATAGGATGCTCGACATGTTGCGTATTATTTTGAACTAGAACATCCCCTCAGTTTGACGCCATATGTTCAAATGGGTATTAGGATGACTTAATATTATATATTATTAATTTGTTGGTAGGTAAAAACTTTCATATATGTGAATTGAATTTTAGAAATACATGTTTCTTAATTTACTATTAGGGTATTTATGTTTGGTCTTGATGTATTTTAGCCAATTAAGACATCGATCTAAATGTATTCTCAATAAAGATGAGTTTAATGTAGTTTCAATGTAAAGATGAGGTTTTTTTAGTACTGCACATATGTTTCAAGCCGTAAGTACTTTTCTAAGATCCTGTAACATCATGAACCCATACTTGCACAATGTATCCATGAAATACTAAAAATTTAATTGCAACTAAGCCAAACACAGAATATTTAATCAAATCTGTGTGACTTTTTAAAAGGCGTTATATATGTTATTACTTCTATATTTGTTTTTGTTAGCTGTAAGATCACCTTTATCATAAAGTTAAATAAATAAATCTCGCCATGTTTGTCATGTTTGTTTTTGATTAAGACAAAATCATAAGGCTCTATCCCTTATGTGACAATAAGGCTTTAAAATATTATGATTATATCATACATTATGACTGTTATATTAAGTCTTTACTTATGAAATTGCCGTTTTGTATGAAAAAATTTAAACAAATTTTTTTCATGTATTTTTTATTTGTAGTAATCACCCATGCAATCAATGCATCTTTGCCAACACAGTGGTATTTTATTGATGCCCTTCTTAAAGAAATCAGCTGGACGGGAGGCAGCAAATTCTTCAAAGGCATTTTGTACTGCGTCTCTGATATTGATTTTTTTTCTGGCCAAGGAGTTATCCAAATTCTGGAAGAAGTAGTAGTCTGTAGGCGCAAGTTCTGGTGAGTAGGGCGGATGACGGAGAACTTCCAACCTTAGTTCTTGCAACTTGGAGACCGTCTACTGTGCAGTATGAGGTCGCGTGTTGTCGTGCAAGAGCAGCGGAGACGAGCGATTGACCAATGCTGGTTAGAACTGTGCCAGCTTCTCCATCATTGTGTTCAGTTCTTCACAGTACACATCTGCAGTAATGCTCACCTCGTTTGGTAAGAAGCTGTGATGAATCACACCGGCGCTAGACCACCAAACAGTGACCATCATTTTTCTAGGGGTAAGCTTTCGTTTAGGGCATTGTTTAGGTGCTGAACCAGGATCCAACCAACTTGCTGAGTGCTTGCGGTTATCAAACAGAATCCATTTTACATCGCAGGTAACAATGCGGTTCAAAATTCCTTCATTTGTGTGTCTGTTGAGCAGTGCAAGGCACGTCTCGGCGCGTACTTCGCGCTGACAATCGATTGAGTTCGTGGGGCACCCATTTGTTAAGCTTTTTTATCTTGCCAATTTGACGTAAATGGACCAATATTGTTTTGACGCTAACGTCGAAAGCTGCTGCTAATTCAGCCGTAGATTGTGTATCATCAGCTTCCACAATCGTCTTTAATTTGTCATTGTCGACCAAAGTTCGGACGACCGCGAGGTTCATTTTTCAGGACGAAATTCCCAGAACGGAAGCGAGCAAACCAATAACAGGTGATGCGTTGGTTTGTAGTGTTAGCTCCGTAAACGTCGTTGATGTTGCGTGCCGCTTGTGCCGCGTTGCTGCCACGACGGTACTCATATTCCATAATTACTCGAATTTTTAATGTATCCATGATGACAAAAAAGATTTAAATGCGTTAAAAATGTAACACTAATCAATAAACAAAATTTTTTGGAAAAAGAATTCCATCTTTTTAAAATAAAATTAATTTCAAATTAGAATTCTTAGCCAAACAAAAAATATTTTGATTTGTAACGGCCAGTAATGTAGAACGGCAATCTCATAGGTAAAGACCTATTATTATTTTAGAGAGTACAACATTTTTGTAGGTGGAAATGAAAAATTTGGAGCTACAAGTTGGGGAAGACCGCCTCGTCTTGGATTCCAAAGGTGCCTTCGATATTGTAGATTTCTTTTTGCCCTGCAGTGTTGATCAGGATTTAATTGATGCACAACTTGATCGAAACTTTGATGTAAGCATTTTAAATAACAATAGTAATTATGAAAACAAGAGTTACAATAAAATTAATATTATGTTTTATTTTTAAGATTATGGATTAGAAATTAAAATATGGTATTTGCTTTTTTTCAGTTGCTGTCTGTGAAAATGCCTGTTATCCATTAGATCAATTTTCCTACTGTAATACTGTTTTGAAACAATTTAAAGTGAAGTAATAAAAATAAAAGAGTTTTACATCAATTTATTTTGTTTATTTAAAAAAAAAACATTAATATAATATTAGCGAAATGTTACAAAGGAATTTCATCAAACAATAATTGTATCATACTTTATTATTTTTATAAAATTAATACAAATTATTACATCATCTATTATGATTACGACGTACATTAAAACTGGGAAATAAGTTTTGATGACTTAAGGCAAATTGACTGATGTAAAAATATGTAAGTTTACATTATTATTTAGCAGTATTTTTGGTTAAACTTATAACTATCTATTGCATTTAAGTATACAAGAAAATAAGTATATATTTTCATTATTTATAAATATGATTGTGAGACGATAAACAACTATTTAACTACATATTGTATTGAGATATTGCAATATTATATACATATATATTTAATTGAAGTCTATTTAGAGAGTTTCATATAAAAAATTAGGCAACATGAAAACTGATTTTATATTATAAATGACTAATATAGCCCGTTAGGTTTCCATTAAGGTCTATGTTTTTCCGTACAGGACTTTATAAGAATATTTTTGTAGGCAAATTGTAACGATTTCGAAATTGTTTTTTTTTTATGAGTTTTAAACATTAAAATTAAGGAAAATAGTTTGTTCTTGTAAATACACCTTATATATTAATTTGTATTTATGTTTTATATTATAGTGGACGAAAATGGTTACATGTTATATTAGTTTAGAATATTATGTATTCATCATTAAAAAATGAGTATTCTACTAAGGTAAACATAGGGGTGTCGAGTAACATCTTAAGACTTGAGACACCCAAGCCAACCTCACCTGCACGTGGTGCACCCTGCTGATCAACGAACGAGGCAATGGCGATAGCGGGGTAGTAGGGTTTTACAGCCCGACTGGGTCGCAACCACCATGTATATGGTGAAAAAGCACCTAGTGACTCGCTTCTGCGCGTCGCGTTTCGGGATCAGCCTGTGCATATCCAGTACCGGGTGACTTTCGTCATTATGGCCGGCATGACAGCGGCGATCGGCGATGGATAATCTGTCTATCGGTGGTTGCCGATGTTTCTGGATTGTACTATGCTTAACATTAGGCATAGTGCAGACACTTTGTCGTGCTTCAATAAAAAAAAAAATACATGATATACGTTGTTCAAGCAATATACAAGTATTTTAATGAATACAACAAGTAGATAACCCTATAGAACTTAAGGCATTAATCATTTACTTTAGTATGCTTGGGGGGAAACGTGGAAAATAATATATCACAAAAAAATATAAATAATAAATGCATTTTAAAGAATTCATAATTATTATATTGGGAAATTATGCAAAATATTTATGCAGAATTTAGATACTCGATTTTCAGTTTTATTTAGGAAAAATAACGCAATTGGTTTACAAGTATTTTGTACTTGATAAAGTATTTCTTATATAAACCTAAATATACCAATAGATTACACGATATCAACTTTGTTACGTATCTTAAAATATATGAGACTTTCATATACGAGATTAGAGTTCAGAGACACTTAGGTTTTCAAATGATGACGTCATCATAAACGTCATACCATTTTTTCTATTATTTATCGTAAAATATATGAGATTTTCATATATGAGATATTTGAGTTCAGAGATTCATAGTTTTCCAAATTATGACGTCACCGTAAATGTCATATCATTTTTTTATTGTTTATTATTTAATTTAATCTTTATAATAATGGTATCCCGAAATATCAAATATGTAATTTATGTGGAGTACAACATCTTAAACAAACGTTTTTGACTTATATAAAGGAGAGGTAGGGAGCGCTCTTATGATTGAGGCTTCTAAATAAATATAATAAGCTGAATATTATTAGTATAACATTTTTTCTTAAAGCATAATTATATAATTGTTCTAGGTAAAGGTACAAACATGGTGATGTGTTGTGTCGTGACGCGACAAAGTAGTCCCGACTCCCGATGCCAAATATGCACAATTTTGTGTTGTGTTGTGACGCGCTATGACTTAATTTCTGAATACTGATAAATTCATATAACATTTAAATATACGTTAATTTCTGAGAATGGATTTAAAGTGGTCCTTTTAATTTCCTTTATTAAGGAAAAATCGAGTTCGAGACAGAATTACAAATTTGTATTACTGGGAAACATTTTGATTAAAAAAAAACAACAAAAGTCAACGCTACGCGGTTTTCCCGGGCGGTCACCCATCCAAGTACTAACCGCGCTCGGCGTTATTTAACTTCGGTGATCGAATGAAAACCGGTGTTTATACCTCTAATATAGTTAAACTTGACAGTTTCTTCAAGAAATTGGAAGGAAATGAGAAAACATTATAAATTATATTTTAATGTCGAATACCTGCGAGACGCATTGGTTTATAAAAAAAATATAAGATTCCTTTTTTGTAGAGCATTCAATTTTAAGGAAGAAAATGATTTGGTCTAGCCTTTTTGGATAAACCATTAAAGAGTTATAAAATTGTAAACTCAAAAAAACAAGCTTCCCCATGTTAATCAGGGCTGTGGCTTTTAAAGGATTTTTTTTTCATCATTTCCAACAATATTTTCAGTATAATTAAGAGAAAAAAAAATCTATTTTTTTGAATCAATCTATGTATATATAAAGAAAATAAAGTTCCTTTGAAGCTCAACTATGACTACTCGATGGGAATTTGCTCATGAGTGATTTTAAGCTACTTTATTTTTTGGATTCCATTGAAAATTTGCCTATTAAAAAAAATTAAATGTTTATATAATGCACAAAGAAGATACGACTCAAGACACAACACAGTATCATTTTAATCATACTAAATGAAATCGGCGTACGTTACAACACAACACGACACAGTAGTATTTTTCTGCCTTAATCGACATAACTAATCTTATAATATCACGAGACCATTAAAACTCATCATGGCTGAAACTTTTTCTTAAATTATCGACGTTCGCTAGTAAATTCTTATCGTATTTCATGAGATGCGGTTTGATCTCATTTAAGAGGTTTTTATAATCTCTGACTTGGATCGATACGACGCTGCTGAACCTCTGATGCTGGTTCCTGTTCAGATAAAGCTTCAGCGAGGGATAGCTCGTTATCTGTTCATGTTGGCAGAGACCGCGTTCGTTAATGCAGTTTACTTTACCCAACTGTACGGCGTTGTTAAGAAGCTGTGAATAAAATGTGTATTCTTTATGTTTAAAAAACTAGTTTATCCGGCAGACGTTATTGCATACTGTAATTAAAATCTCGGGTTCCGATTTTCTCTATTTACGTCTAGATGATACCGGCGACTTCTTTTATGTTGTTTTTTTTTTTTAACAATATAGTGCATGGACAGGAAAAACAAAAAACGTTATCCGTTTACTACTGGTTTTCTGCGCATGCACATCAGACCAGTTGCTCCACTCTACAGATATTGGGGTGTAAGGGGTGTCGAATAACATTATAAGACTTGAGACACCCAAGCCAACCTCATCTGCACGTGGTGCACCCTGCTGAATAACGAACGAGGCAATGGCACAAGCGGGGTGGTAGGGTTTTACAGTCCGACTGGGTCGCAACCACCATGTATATGGCGAAAAAGCCCGTAATAGTGATTCGCTTCTACGGGTCGTGTTTCGGGGTCAGCCTGTGCATATCCAGCTTATTACAGGCCGGCATGATAGTGGCGACCGGCGACGGACAGTGTATCAATCGGTGGTCGCTATTATTTTTAAATTGTACTGTGCTTACCGTCAGGCGTAGTGCAGTCACTTTGCCGTGTTACAATAAATATATATATGTATAAATAATATTTTTTAAACTTTAATAACTCAAAATTAACATCACGTGGTATTTTTTTTATATTACATAACGTCTATGTATGTACTTGAAAAAAAATTGTTCGAAATTTATCCAATACTTTTTGCGTGATACGTGTACTACAGCAGACCTTATTATTTTTATTAAGGTAATAAATAATGTAGACGAAGCCAGGGCTATCAGCTAGTATTATGTAAAAAAAACGTTATCCTTACAATTCCGGCGATCGCAAAATCCGCATACATCTCATAGCAACGGTAACACCTCGGCGAATGGAAATATATCAGCCAAGGTTTTTTTCCACTGAAATTGTGAAAATTAACTTATATTTCATTCAATTGTTGTAAGGTAGCTGCAGTCTCTTAAAATTACGTGCATGATAAAGAACGCTCACAAAGTATATATTAAATTATTCGGTCTAAAATATATTTGTCGTTACATTTTTAAATGAGCTATACCCAATATTCATTGTTCATATAACATCTTTAACTTTTTAAGATTTTCAATTTTTATACACTGATAACGAAGTTTAAATGTTGCCGTTCATAATATTTTTAATTTTTTTTTTCTGATCTTCATAATTTATATATGCAAAATTTGGAGATCTTGAAAGTAATGTAAAATATTGGACTTCATTAAAGAATTAATAATCTTATTTAATTTCTTTTAAGATTAACCTCTAATTTAGGGACTTTTATTCTTAAAATTCGTTTAGGACTAAAGACAAAATTCCATTAAATATTGGCTTCGACACCTATTTCAATTATTATTTATCCATTCCCTTTGCAAGGGAAAGTAAGAAAATAATAAAAC
>JACEII010000041.1:4769460-4872840 GCA_014332785.1 Antheraea mylitta | reverse complement strand
ACAATATACTTATCCATAAAAAAAAACTGTAGCGTGTATCACAACATGTTGACGACACATTTATGATCATTCTCATATATACATATATAATTTAATACATGTAAGCCAAAGAAGTTTCATATCCTTTCGCGTGTACACACTGAAACACGCAATGTTTTTATTTTCTGCATAATCGCTGTTTGTCAGTTCGCAGTCCGGTGAAGCTGTTAAGACCTCGGTGGGTCAATAGCGTAGTCAGATAGAAAAAAAAAGCTGTTACAAAGCAATTTCCTAGCAAGATAAAGATTTAAATCTTAATAGCTAAAGAAGTTTCTGAGATATACAAAATAAATTTATATATAAATATATACACAATAATTTCTCATATAAAGATATACGGACAAGTTGTGAGGATAAAAATAAAGCAAGTCAACACAAAATTATGAAATTATCTAACCCATTAAACATATATTTATATGATTAAGTATGTAGATTCTTTAGAACATAAATTGTTTAAAAAAACCTTAATATGATATATAAAAGTTACACATTTAAATAATAATACTATCAAATTTATAAGACTAATTAAATTATAATAAGTGTAGTAAAAAGAAATCCTAAATTTTTCCAATAGACGGCTTTAGTTATCTGTATCTCGCGTTATATAAGTCCGATCGGGTTCTACTAGATAGCGTTGGAAGGACAAGATTTCGTGCTAAAACTTAGTTTTCTGATTAGTTAACTCAGTTTTGTTTCGGTGCCCGTCAAAGATGGACACTAGCAATGAGAAAACACGCTGTATTTTACAGTTTTTCTTCGATAAAGGCGAATACACAAGCCAGATGGCTGAAAATGTGAATAATGTTTATGGTCTTGATACTGTAAGAGCTAATCATACGCAATTTTGGTTTTGTTGAAACTGTTCAGGTTATTTCTATGTCAAAGGTACACCATGCACTGGAAGGCCAATTATCGAAAGGTTCAATAAAACCATGGACATTATCGAGTCCGACCATCATGTAAGCACTGTTTCAATTGTCCCATTGCAGAAAAAAAGCATTTGGATACATTAAATAAGGCTGGATACAAAAAGAAGCTGGATGTATTGTTGCCATGCGAATTAACGCAAAAAATCCTCATGGACCGAATTTCCATCTGAGAATCGCTGCTGATCGCAACAAAATCGACCCATTTCTGAAGCCGTTGATGACTGCTGATGAAAATTGGATCACTTACGACAACATCAAAAGAAAACGGTCATAGTCGATTCACGGTATTTTTTTTTTCGGACTGATTATGCTAGGTCATAGCAAAGTCTTCACAGCTTCAATGGACTACAATTCGCGGTAAGTCGGCGAAAACGGTGGCAAAGCCAGAATGACGGCCAGGAATGTTTTGCTGTGGGTTTTATGGGATTGGCAGTGAATTATCTACTATGAGTAGCTCTCCTGCGGTAACACTCTTAACTCGGAACTGTACTGTGAGCAAATGGACTGTCTGAGGGAAACAATCTCCCAGAAGGGGCCAGGCGTGGTTAACAGGACAGGAGTTGTGTTTTATCAGGACAAAATACAGCCCACACACATCGATAGTGACTCGGCAGAAGCTCAGAGAGCTTAGTTGGAAGGTTCTTATGCATCCACCTTATTGCACGGACTTGACACGAAGTGATTACATCTATTCATGTACATTTTTTTTCTCTTTATTTTTTTTTTTTTTTTTAATTGGAGTTTGGTCACAAATTGACCATGCCACCCCAATGATAAAAGATTTTGCAGATGAAAAATTCTCCTTCAAATAGGAATGAGGACTACTATGAGATACGCGTAGGGATATTACTTTCAAAATAAAAAAATATCATTGTGCATCACTGTAACTATGGTAATTAATTAAAGCCTTCAATTTTAGACAAAAATAATGGATTTCGTTGGAATTTACATTATTAAAAAAAAAATCAAAGTGATGTTTAACCTGGATACTAGCTTTGGGACAGATTGGTCCCAGCGCGCTTTTTTAAAAATTTTTAAATTTCCCGCCATCGGCAAAGACATTTAGTACATGTACCATATGAGTCTATAAATCTATGGTCACAATAATATATTTAATTATATTCAGATGATATATGGTTTTTATATTATCATGTATTTGATATTATTTTCATAAAAATTATATCTAATTTAAAGTATATTTCGTTTTTTTTTTTTCTTATGATCGATAAAATATTGTATATTTTCTTGAAATAAGTTTTACATGAAATAAGGAGAGAGAATAATAGTAACGTTAATTGGCTAAAAACTATTGTTACCATATTCATTTGTCAAAATTAATCAATATTTAGTTTGATATATTCATATTGTAATAGTTTAATGTATATTTAGTTCAGTATTTAATGTAAAATATTTTTTCTAACCTAAAAGTATAAATACAATAGCTAAGTTGGAAATTTCGTGGTTTAGTACAAAAAATAGTTCTTAAAAATTAAATAATAATGTAATAATACATTTTGCATAATAATTGGAATTTTACATTACATCATTTATAATTATTCAAATCTTGTAATAAATCCAGTATTTTTTTAAACCTTATACTGCCAAACTGCTTGCTAACCTTTGCATCATAAGGTCTATTTTCGTTTGTATGGCGCTTAAATCTTTATGGTTTTTCACTAATACAGGTGTTAAAATGCTAAAAGCTGAGAAATAGTTATATAGTTCATATAAGCAAAATAGCGCCCACGGTTAGCATAAAAAAAAAATGAATTCAAACATACCTTTAATTTTTCCGGATCAATGGATTCTACATCAGGCAATGCTTCAACAATCTCTTTTAATATGACATCTTCATCGGAACTTTCAATTTCTCTAATAGTTGATTTGTATTTAAATATAATCGTTGTATATTCATCTTTAGTAAGTTTTTCACGTAGATCATCATCTTCCACAATGACAACTGTCGCGAGACCAATCTGACCGATAACCAATGTTATATGACAATTTGAAGTTAAGTCTAAGTTAGCTAAAGCTAAGTAAGTAAATAACACTCAACTGTATACTAAATTATACAGGCAGTCTTCGACTTACGTCGTTTCGATTTACGTCGTTTCAAGTTACGTCGAACATTGTTTTGACACTATTCCTCAAGCATACATCGATTGTTTCGATTTCTGGCATAGGAGTATTCACTTGTCGCAAGAATTACCCTGCACATGCCACTGATTTTGTTCAGTTAGTTCATGGACAACGGACAATCAAGAAGTAATACATTAGTTTTTTTTTACATCTTTGACAGTTTTTGTTTTTAAATACATATTTAACCTAATCTCACCCTCGAGTTTTACATGTAAACATATGAAAAAATATGTGTCGACTTACGTCGTTTCGATTTACGTCGCGTATTTCGAGAACCTAACATGCCGTAAGTACGAGAACTGCCTGTACACATAACTATAAAAGCCAGACATTGTGCCTCATTCTAGCACGTCACTTTTTGGTATGAGCCAGAATATATCCAATTACCTAAAGACTGAAATGATTTCAAAAATTGTTTATATATTTATATTATATATTTATGAAGCTAAATCACTTCGACGTGAATATTTTTCTGGGTTAAAAGATTAAAAAAAAAACTCACCAGACGAAAAGCAATTCGCGTGAGTACACTTTGGTCAATACTATTCGCTTTTAAGACATAAACCATTGGTTTCTCTGTGCTCCTCAATTGGTAAATAATTGGAACATGAACTCGACTATTTAGATAAGCCATAACGAATTTTTCAAGAGCCTCCAGCGTCTTCTCACCACGGTAATAAATATAATTGCCATATTTACCCTGAAATTAAGAAATATCACAATTACTCAGTAAATAATAAAAGTAGCCCGGTAAAGCTGTAAAGATCTTGCCAGATTAATAGCATAGTCAGTTCGAAAAAAAAAAAACAAAGCAAAGTACATAAATTAAAGATACTCGAAAGATGTAGAAAATCATCATTGTTTATTTATTGTGTTACCAGAAACATCTGTGATTTCCTTTACACCTCAAATTTAAAATTCCTTGGAAACAAGCAGCAATTGTACAAACAAGTAACTCATTACATTAAACAAGTATTATAAAGTCCAAATTATTAAACGTAACTTATATCGGTATATATAATCGGTTTTAATAAACTTCTATAATTCCATGATTTACTTGACACTGGCAAAATCTGTATTTAAGAGATGCCATATAAAAAAACACTTCGTTATCGATCACCAGAAATTGTATTACAAAACTTTTAAGGTCTTACAAGGAATAAAACGACTTTTTATGTATGCTAAATGTAAAAATCGACAGAATTATTTGTTTATTTCCACTTTTTAATCAATGTACAACAAAGATATTAAGAAATATCTAAACCATTAGTACCATTTCTATAATAGTTATATCTAAAACTTACATTAGGATAAAACAACAAAGAGGGGTAACTGCCAATTCTCATTGAGTTGTAGCAAAAGGTGTTATGATATTTGCAATTTACAGCACCCACTTTAATCTGTGAACAAAAATTATTGAAAAAGAAAGAAATACATAAAAATATCTCCTTAGATATTCGGTTTTAGTAAAATTTCCTCTTCAACATTCAGTGACATTAGTCGGATCTGATAAGTAACAATCCAATGTATTAGATTCCGATTGTAAATCTAATGACAGAAAATCAGTGTTGAAGATTTTCAAAAGGATACATCAGTTTTGATTACGAGCCAAATAGAGGGTGTCCTTATTACTACTAACATTATAAAATCAAAACTCAATGGATAAAAAACGACTGAGACACTATAATTCCCTTCTTGATTATCTGTTATTATTACAGACAATGTGTGAACAGATAGACATTATACAACAACCAACAGGTGTGAAAGGAAGAGTAGTTCATAATCCTCTTTAAAGGGAAATGACGATATGAAGAGATATTGTAGAAATTCAAATTGTTTCCTGTAGATACAGATATTTGTACAACGAATCCTGTTTACAGATTGTCGTTGTTGTAAACTAAGACCGTTAAGTTTTAACAAATTTTTAGATTTTTGAACCTTCATAGAAGTAGTTCAAGTAATCGAAAATCGAAACCCATTATAACCCAAATTGATAACAAAGCAGAGTGCGGGAGACATTAAAACTGTATAAGGGATGTCTCCTTTCCTTTCTACTATAGAATGATATCTTCATTATTTTTTATTGTAAACTTGGGTACCTTATTTATATGGCTCTGAATAAGTTATTGTACATATATGTATATGTAGGATTTTTAGCAATTCAAATCAAAAACTTTGTTTTCATACTTGTTATTTTATTTGAAGGAGGCGTTACTTTGCGGAAAACCATAATTAAATATTATAGTGGACGCTACTTTGCACTTCCGCCTGGACTTGATTGACCATCACTATGTCATTTATAAATGTTTATAATATCAAGGCACATCATTTCTTGAATAAATCTTAATATTTCTTTCTATTTTAAACATTGATGTCTATCTTCTTTCATTTTAAAATAAACTAAAATAATCTAATAAGACGTTTTTTTATCTTAAGTACACATCCACATTCCACATTTATATGATCCCGCTATCTGTAGGCATAGTGACAAGTGATTAACATGTTGTTTCTACATTGTTTATTCAATGTGGAATTCTTTCAGGTTAATTTATAGTATCTACTCTGTGTATATATAAGGAACAATTAAAATCACCAATATTTGTTAAAGATTAGGTGCGAGTATGGGTAATCTTGTAGAACTGTGCCAAATTTTATTAACATAGATGTGGACTTTATATAATAAGTAGATCTGGTAGAAAACACATTCTTTGAATACATTTATCAAGTTTAACACTACAGATCAAATGAATTAACATTCTTAATAAGTTGAGCTTGTAGTTGAGAAACAAGGTAATTAATATTGGAATTAATATTTTGATTATAGCTTTCCAAATACATAAGACACTATCTTCAGTGAAATCTTAAAAAGTTCCATAAGCCTATTTAAAATCTTTTGTGAGCAGATCTGGCCAAATATGATTTAATGAAATATTAATTATTACTTACAATTCCTTTGTATAATTTTGCTAATGTTTTCCAATCGTCTGCAACATTTTGACATGGAGGGCAAAATGGTGAATAAAAATTAATAAAATAAAACCCATCCTTTAAGTAATTATCTGAAAATAACACAGATATTATACATAATTTCTATAAGATACTTACCTTGCAATTTTGAATTATAATACAATAATTTAGTTTTTTAAATGATTTCAGTGTTAATTACATCAATAATTAAGAGTTTGTGAGGGTAGTTGCAGAATATTTATAATTTGTCCTGGGAACGGTACAACAGAGGAATTGCTCCAAAAATGTTCTGAGAAATATGAAGAACTATAGGAAATATTAATGTTACTTTGTGACAACCTATATTTAACATATTGACTGCCAACAATACCATACGAAATATATGTAAGAGTTGTGGAGGTATGTATGTTTTGTAAACATGTATGTTCCAATAACTCATATATGTATGTATAGTTAGCTTAGCTCAGAGAGGTCGCGACTTGCATGTATTAGGTAACAACCCAAACCGAGGTGTATCGTGCACCCTTGGGCTAAGTTGTCAAATAAAATTGGCTGAGTGCCATAAGTGGTCGCCTTAGTGGTCCGGTAAAGCTGTTAATACCTTGCCAGGTCAATAATGTAGCCAGAGTTCGAGAAAAAGAAAGCCAATGATACCTAAGGTATCTCGTAGTTTGTGACCATACCCATGAGGCTCAATATGAGTTATCTTATCCTTACTTTGCCATGTTTGTATAGTTACAAGCAAAGTTAAACAAATTTGTAATATAGGAGTGTAGTAAAAATAAATTGGTGGCTACAGGAAAGAGAAGAAAAGTCTGGCATAATTGTGTTGTTATTTCAAGTATGAGATAACTACTACAACATAATTCCTACTATATTTTCCTTCCAAAAACAACATTTTGTTAACTTCTTGATTACTACTATTTACTATAATGAGCATCATAACATAATAATATGTATTATTTTATCATTAAAACATAATAGCTTCTCAGGTCAGTTTCCTACAAAGTCCTGTGACATTCAACATATTAATAGAGTTTGGATAAATTAAAGTATCTTTGAGTTTGTATATATGAATAATTTAAAATGTACCATTTAAATATCCTTATCCTATGAGGTTATATATGAAGGATGTAAACCTCGATAAATTTAGAAAATATATCAGCAATATCATAAAAGTTAAAGTAAAATATATACTCAAATAGATTACTAACTTTTGAGTTAATTACTTACAAAAATTGGCCCCAGAAAGCGTGTCCACATAGGGGTCCTCATGATATAACCCTCTGTAATAGAGATTATCATATTCTGCCTGTGATTTGTAATCATATTTCTTAGAATATGTCTGATATGTTCCATAAATATCATAGTTACGCCTTTTTTGTGGATCTTTTAATGTTTCATAAGCTTCCATTATTTTCAAAAACTTTTCTTGTTCTGATGCATTCTAGAATAAGACATTATTTCATTTTAATATAGCTGACTGATAAAGATAAATGTTTTATGTATTATAACAATGTAATTTTACTTTATTATTTCTACAACTATATATATACTAACTATATATATTCTATTATATTTTGAATTAGCCGTTGCTTATGACTTTGTTCTGGTGAGAATAGGTTTGCTTTTTCCAAGAAACTATGTATGTTAGTTCAATTAAGAAATCTAAGACTCCAAATTTTTTCTTTTGTAATTTTGTAACTATGACTTAAAATAATATTAAGTATATATATATATATATATATATATATTTTATTGTAGCATGACAAAGCGACTGCACTGTACCTGATGGTAAGCATAGTACAATCCAAAAACAGTGGCGACCACCGAGAGACAGATCATCCATCGTCGGTCGCCGCTGTCATGCCGGCCATAATGACCAGTCACCTGGTAATGGATATGCACAGGCTGATCCCGAAACGCGAGTCACTATGACGGGCTTTTTCGCCATGTACATGGTGGTTGCGACCCAGTCGGGCTGTAAAACCCTACCACCCCTCTATCGCCATTGCCTCATTCGTTGATCAGCAGGGTGCACCATGTGCAGGTGAGGTTGGCTTGGGTGTCTTAAGATGTTACTCGACACCCCTTACACCCCAAAAGTCCTTTAAGTCCTTTGAGAACCAGTATGACTCATCTAAATCAGGTATGAAAATTATTAGCTCAGACAAACTACAAAAACTTTAATTTTATTCATACAGTAAACACTCCTTATTTGCAGGCTATATATCCTATAATCATGTCAGAAATATTATAACCATTAATATCTATTAGGATTGTGCATTGAAATATAGAGCATATATACCAAAGTCAGAAGATAAAATAAAAATACATAAATATTCAATCTATTGAGACAGATACCAGATTATATGAAGATTGTGTAGGGCTTATGTTACTCGCATCCTCGGGAAGTATACCTCTTACCCTCCTTTCTGCACATGATCTGTGGGTCGTGCTAAAGAGTAGCAACTTTTTGGCCGCTACACTGTTCCACAAAATAATTGAACCTCGCAACCATAAACAGAGTAATACAAATACATTGAAGTTTGAATAATTTCAATCTTTTAACAGGTAATTTAATTTTGGATACATAGCTTCCAATTCACAAAAGTCACCAGGAGCAGTATCACAAACTAGAAAAGTTTTCATGTCTAATTTATGCTTCTTTAAGGTTCAACTTTGGGAATAAAATATAATTATTGAGTGAGAGATTATAAAGGCCCTCAAGCACATACCATTCCAGTTTATATGAAAAGCCATAGTGTCATATAATACTTTTGTAACTATGTTTTATAGATATTTTTGGGTTTATTTAATACTAGCCTCTGCCCGCAACTTCGTTCGCGTTCTCAAAAGAAAAAAACATCCCGATTTTGAAACATTTTTCATCTGTGCTCCGCTCCTATAGGTCTTAGCGTGATGATATTAGCCTATAACCATTCTCGATGAATGAGCTATATAACACTGAAAGAATTATTCGAATCGGACCAGTAATTCCTGAGATTACCCCCTACAACGTCACAACATCACAATGTCACAAACTCACTAACTTTACCTCTTTATAATATTAGTATAGATTATTATGTCAATTAAATAGAAGCAGACCACTAATTTTACAATTTTTATCTGTTAATCTTGAGAGTGACCCTCGGTTTTTACCTGTGAATACTGAAACTCTGAATAAAGAGAGTTTACTGTAAATAAATAAAAACTCAGACAGAAATAAAAGTTGTCAAGCTATCATATATTTTCCAGTATTATCAGCATTTAATAGATACCATTGAGGATGACAATAATTATTTTATTTTATCAAATTATAATACTAGATTAAATGTGATTACAATTATTAATATTTTTTCAAGGTTTACTTTGAAATTTGAATTCACTATTGCCTAGATAAGATATATTATTCTATAGGTAAATACACGTGTGTTTATACGCGATTATAAGATATTGATTAAATTATAACTTACAGGATTCTTATCGGGGTGTAGTTTGACCACTAATTTCTTATACGCCTGTTTTATTTCTTGAGTCGACGCTTGTTTAGATACCGATAAAATTTCGTAAAAACTTATGTCAGACGGATTCACAACGCCGAATGCCAACGCACTGAGCAGTATCAATTTATACCTGAAAACCAATATCGCGTTAGTATATTTAAAGTACCATAATGATAGAACTCTATCAATTGAACAAGAGAATCGGCTTAAACTCAGTCAATCTGTACTTACATTTCGTTGAAATAATATCGTGTATAAACTGCCGAAAACTCTTGTAAATAAGGAACACACTTACTCGAAACTGGTTTAAATATTTCACTAATGCACATCTAATAATTAGGGCAAAAGTATGTAACGAAATTTATTCAGAACGAGATAATAATGTTTACTTTTTGTGTGGGTGAGATTAAATTTAAGAGAACAGCTATCGGCAAAAACTGACAGCACTGAGATGACATTGGCATAAGTGAAAGCAACTAGGGAGGTCGCAATCGATATTTTAATATTTTATGTTATATCGTTTCAGTAGTATGTATTAGTCCATTACATTGTTAACTAATTTGTCCGCAGTAGTCATTGTCTAAGAAAACTGAAAAAAAGTGAGTTATGTTCTATTAAGATACGTAAAACTATCAAAACTAAATTAGAATTACAATTTTTTGGAGATAGTTGACGACTTGGGGAGGTTAGTGACGTATTTATGAGTTACGACTCAACTAATAGGTTTAAATATAACTGTAAGATATCGCTGTAATATTCGCAATTTTAACTTTAGTCCATTAAAATATTTATATTATTATCTAATATAAACCTCCAACAAAATTTTACCCGTCATGTATACACTTTCACATCCATTTATTAAACAGTTATTATTTTGATATAATATATACATTATATAAATGTTATAGTACGTTGCTACTATATGAAATATTACATTGTTTAGCAAATGGCATAACTTAAGCCCAAAATTGGCATCATTTACTTTTAAATGTCATTGGATAAATATTCTCAAGAAGTTTTTGGCGGTATTTTAGTCGGTCATGTATTGGATTTCATATTTTATTCATAGTCTTGTTATTCATAGTTGTATCTTGACTCTGTACTGTGTAAAATTGGTGCTGTTTTATGTATTATAGTTCGCTTATTGTGCATATGTGAAGTTAATGGAAAATAACAGCACGGACCATGAATTCTGCCACAAAAATTTCCAGAAAAGTTTTAACAAGGGAGCCGCCACCATAATGTTGGAACGTTGAAATAATTGCACGACACTGAATATCGACCTTCTAATTGTTTTGATAATTTTAAACCTATCTTTGACTTTATCAACTCCACGCTTGAAGGTATTTCAATAATTTTGTTTTATGATTACTCATAGATTAACAAGATAAAAAGATAGATATAACATGTACGAAACATTACATATTAAATAGAAGAAAAGTGATTAACCACTTGCAAAAGATACTATTATCAAGAAAGCGTTCACAAGCACGATATTGATTAAATATATAGTCACAAATTTCAAAAGTAATTGTAATTATAATTAGATCCAATCTATCAAGGACTTTGCTATCACCTAGTGGATGAAATATTTACAGATAATCATAATACGTTGCTAACTTATATTTTTGCTACATTCGTATCACTTATTACATATTATCAAATGCGAATTAGATAAACATAAGGTCAGTATAATAATAATAGTTAAAAATTAATACTTAGGAAATTAAATATGCTTAATTCTATCTTATGTAGTATAAGATAGAAAACTAGTAAAACGTCTTCGTGAAGCAAGTATATGTTAAATATCAAATGAGTTAATGCAAAATATGACAGCACACGTAAACGCTCGAGTATAATGAATACAACCACCAAACTCAGTTTTTTTAGCGGAATCTTTGTGATGTAATGACTAGTATATAATACTAGCTGTTACCCGCGGCTTCGCACGCGTTTTTTTTAACACCTGTATTGGTGAAAAACCATAAAGATTTAAGCGCCATACAAACGAAAATAGACCTTATGATGCAAAGGTTAGCAAACAGTTTGGCAGTATAAGGTTTAAAAAAATACTGGATTTATTACAAGATTTGAATAATTATAAATGATGTAATGTGAAATTCCAATTATTATGCAAAATGTATTATTACATTGTTATTTAATTTTTAAGAACTATTTTTTGTGCTAAACCACGAAATGTCCAACTTAGCTATTGTATTTATACTTTTAGGTTAGAAAAAATATTTTACATTAAATACTGAACTAAATATACATTAAACTACTACAATATGAATATATCAAATTAAATATTGAATAATTTAGACAAATGAATATGATAACAATAGTTTTCAGCCAATTAACTTTACTATTATTCTTTCTCCTTATTTCATATAAAACTTATTTCAAGAAAATATACAATATTTTATCGATCATAAGAAAAAAAAAACGAAATATATTTTAAATTAGATATATTTTTTATGAAAATAATATCAAATACATGATAATATAAAAACCATATATAATCTGAATATAATTAAATATATTATTATGACCATAGATTTATAGACTCATATGGTACATGTACTAAATGTCTTTGCCGATGGCGGGAAATTTAAAAATTTTTAAAAAAGCGCGCTGGGACCAATCTATCCCAAAGCTAGTATCCAGGTTAAATAAATTTAAAATTGTGATTACACAGCTAGTGTAAATTACAATAATACTATTTCAAAAATATTTGTATCACACGCACATCATCTACTGTAACAGGTAACGTGTACATTATGTATGTGAATACTAATAGTGTATCGAATGGGATGGGATTATGATCAGCCACATAACTGGAATTTTAAACTATATATCACCCTCAGTGCTCACACTATATAAGAAAATAATGAAAATATGAAGCTACACATTATCGAACAATATTAAATAAAACAGCTAATTAGTTACTTATTTGCCCGTAGAATTTCCGTTCAAATATTACTTGTAGTCCGGTGAAGCTGTTAAGCGTAGTCATTTCTAAGAAGAAAAAAAGCATTCAAATAGGTAGGTAGGTAGTCGTTTCGGAGATTACCCGGAACAAATAAAAAAAACAGACATATCGACAGAGTAAAAAAAAATTCATGTTTGTATTGTATTGTTTGTTCATCACAGATTTTATTCACCAAAAATAATTTATTTTAATATAAATTACACTCACTTTACTTTTATAATACGTAATATATCACAAATAAAAAATTGGCAACAAAACTAATGTAGAATAGAGTTTTTTAAGAGTGTTTGGCGGGATTTCAGTCTGTCAGGTAGTGGATTTTATATTTTTTTCATAATATTGTGTTACATGATTTTATATCGTGTAGAAATTAGTTACGTATTATATAATATCGTTCGTTTATTTTGCATAAGTGAAATGAATGAAAAATAAAACCATGAAGCATTAATTCTATGGTCTTGAAGATTAAGAAGATAAAAAATTGCGTTATATTATGTAGAGGATTCGGCGCTTATACCTTCACATTAACTTGGACATAGAAGAAAACTAACTATATTGACAACTTCAGAATTGGCTGTATGGATTAATTCCTTCGACTGTATTATTGGACGAATATTATTACTACTAAACTTTCTGAATAACAACACAAAATAAACTTAAGAAATGTTTGCGATATAAACGTAACACGTATAATTAAAAATAGAAAACAAAACTAACGTAGAATAAACTTTTTGAATAGGAATACAAAATAAACCACGAAAATATTTTTAATAGAATGTTATCGCGTTACCATGGCAACGCGTATAATACTGACATTAACACGAAGCGGAAGCTTCCAAAGTAGCCCGATTTTGAGACATTCTTCATTAGTGCTCAGCTCCTTTTGGTTTTAACGTGATGATATTTAGCCTATAGCCATCCTCGATAAATGAGCTATCTAACACTAAAAGAAACTTTTAAATCGGATCTGTAGTTCTTGAGATAATAGCGTTCAACCAAACAAACAAACTCTTCAGCTTTATATATTAGTATAGATTAATAATCTTGTGACTCTATGATTTATAATATTGATGGCATTTCGCCGTAATACAGTTGCGCATAAGTGAAGTAGGTAGAAAATAATACACAGTGATACAATTCTGAGATACCACAAAAACTCGCAGGAAAGTTCTCTTAAGGGTTTCTCGTGAAGGTTGGAGGCCACCAAATAATATACTCCAAACCTGTTGCTGAGTAGTTATTGATGCTTTAATTATGCATTATGTGCTTAGGGGTCAAATAAACTATGTTTTTATTGAGTATTAGAATCTTCATGAAGCAATTTCAGTACTGCAATCATATTAGTTGAAACGTTCAAAATTTAATTTTACCGCGCATGCTTTTATGAATTGCGCGGTAGAATTGTGTTTTAACTTCTTCTCCTATTTTATTTTATTTTTGGCAACCAGTCTTTTAGTAGACTATTACTGCTATTATCTAGTCAGTAACGATATTACAAGTTTCTTGATATAATTTCAACGAACTAAAAAGATGGTGGCCGTCTTGTTAGAACTTTCCTGGGAGTTTTCGTGGCAAGTCCAGTTCCATGCTCCGTGGTATTATTCCCGATACACTTCATTTGTGTACAATAATCAAAATATATAACGAAAAGCATCACCAACATTACACTATATAGAGTCAAATAACACGAGATTATGGATAAAATATAAAGACTATAATACATGGCATTCCAAGATCCCGCCAAAAACCCCAATTTGACGCGTCATGAGAATATTTAGTAGTAATAATAGACGTCCAATAGGAATACTGCCAATTCTGAAGTTGTCAATATGAGTAGTTTTTGTGTATTCTTTAACGAACTTATGGATCAGAGATAGTTATGATCAGAGAACAAAGAATCTTTTTTTCAGTGTTTATGATGATAGAATTTAGCTATTTGTGATACCGCAATCTACACATATAATAAAAACGAAGTGTCTGTATGTAATATCAAAATAAAAAAAAAAGACTGATTAGGTATGAAAGTAACAAAACGCTTCTGATAACAAAAATGCAATTTTTAACATTTTTGTCGATTTGTCTGTCTGTCTGTCTGTTCTGGGTAATCTCCGAAACGGCTGGACCGATTTTGACGAGAATTTCACTGGCAGATAGTTGAAATTACAGCGGGTGACATAGGCTAAAGTAGACTAAGTGTTAACCCCGGCTTTGTCTGTAATGCTATCTCCAAAACTGGATGGACCGATTTTCACAGAACTTTCACCAACAGACAGCAGATATTATAACAAGTAATTTAATTTAGACTAACTGTTAACCGTGGCTTCGCCCGCAGTATTATCTCCAAAACGGTTAAACCGATCTTCACGAAACTTTTATTGGCAGATAGCTGACTTTATAAAATCGTCGCCGAAACTACCTACATACCTACATACTAAGTATCACGGAAATAGCTGACGCCGTTTCCGAGATTCTGAATATAAAGACATATAAAAATATATAAGAATTGCTCGTTTAAAGGTATTCGATAAGTTGTAGTAATTAAGTGGTTTAGCCGATGGAATATAAATCCGATATCCACAGGATCGAAAGCCGTGTTATACCATAGACTAATGAACATGCGAGTTTTAATTAAGTGTAAGCGGTTTCATAATTCTATGTCGTGTACGAACTAAATTGGTAACACTATCGGCTGGCGATGAAGAAAAGCATCTCGAGGAAACCTGAACCTGAGAAATGTATCTTGTTCTACCTTCGTATGTGGGAAATAATAAAACTGTGGAGTTCTGTAAAATCGCCAGTAAGTCCTGGGCTGGCGTGGTGGTTATGTCTACACCTTCCTTCGGGAAGAGGCCTATGTCCCCGGAGTTGTGATGATGTGATGATGATGAAGATAAAAAATTTGCGCAGATCATTAAAGAGGTAAAATTTTGGGAACATATTTTATGAACCGCCCCCATGGGCTGTACATCGTTATATATATATATATATATATATATATATATTCTCTATTCTATACTATTATAAAACCGAAGAGTATGCTTGCACGAACGCGCTATTCTCAGAAACGTCTACTGGTCCGCTTTGAAAAATTATTTCAGTGTTAGATAGCTCATTTATTTGGAAGGATATAGGCTATATATTATCACGCTAAGACTAAGAGCAATAATGAAGAATTTTTCAAAATTTGGGGTTAACGTACGTATAATTTGAAAATCTTTTCATCTTCTGTGTAAACGAAGTCACGAGCTAAAGTTAGCGTTACCACAAAGTTTCCACGCGGACAAAGTCTCGAGCAGAAGCTAGTCTATACATATATTGACTAGCATCCTGCCTGATTACAGATAATTTGTAAAATCACTTGCTAACCCGGCCACACGTTGCTGTGACTCAGTTATTGTATCATTACATATTGATACGAATTTATAATTTATGTTGATAATATGACCAATAAATATTACTTAACCATTTATTTATTTTTTTAAATATAAAAAAACTACTTTTTGGGAATTAAATATAAAAGTACGCATTATAAAAGCTCTACAACTATTAGAACTCAATCATATATCTCGCATCGTTAAGGCGGCGTTCGTAAAAAAACATTTTCGTTCGCCCGTTTTTTTCTGACGTACTTTGCAAATCCGACTACCACAAAAAAGTATTTTATTTTTCGGGATATATAGCCAGTGACACTCGCACAAAACGTGGTTTTTTATTGATAAAAGAATTTTCAAAATTGGTTTAGATGATCCAGATATCAGCTCTACAATTTTACAAACTCACAAACTTTACCTTTTTATAATATTATAGAGACCCTGCCCGCGACTTCGTTCGCGTGGAATAGTTATTTTATGCTAACGCTAACACGCAACGGAAGCTGTCGAGAGAAAAAAAATACGATTTTGAAACATTTTTCATTGGGGCTCCGCTCCTGTTGGTCTTAGCATGATGACATATAGCCCATAACCTTCCCCGATAAATAAGCTATCAAACACTGTTTCTTTTTTTCAAACCGGATCGGTTGTTTCTGACATTACCCCTTACAACGTCACAAACTCATGTCACAAGCTTTACCTCTTTATAATATTAATATAGATAATATAAATATAGATAACATAAACAGCCGTAGATACATTATGTAACAAACGAAATATATTTGAGTGTTTTCTGTCATTTGTACTGTAACGAATAGCAAATAAGTTTATCGTTTAAAATTGACATTCGAAATGTCCTTTGACAATTTTCAAGACGGTTCACAAGCGTTGCTTGAAACGTGTAGTGTAGACGTACTTTATTGGCATGATATTTTTATAGTAATTAGTGAAATATAATAAAGTGTATATATAAGACATTTAAGCGTATTAATAATTATGCAGAATTGATCTAGTTAAAAACTATTAGAATTATAACCATATATATATATATATATATATATATATATATATATATTTAGTTTTCGTAATGTTAAAAACACATCATACTTAAAAATTTAAAATTATTTGAATTAATAATATTAATCTTTTCTGATATAAATACTTCTTGGTTGTGTTAAAATAATTGTCGCAATAGATAAGATTTTTTCTAAGCATTTAAGGTAAGTTTTATATTTATTAACATATACGGGTAAAACAGTAGCATGTAATTTAAATAACCAAATTACGATTTATTATTTTATTCTTTAGATTAAAATATTGAAGTTATTTCGTATCATCACTATATGTTCTAGCAAATTAAAAAGATAGGATTTTGTTTAAAATATATATCTCTAAGTATAAAATAGTTTTGAATACCTAATATTTAGAGGTTAGTAAGAACGTATTGTAAATATACTTTTTTTTTATATGTAAATTTAACATCGTGAACACTTATTACAGATTTTTTCACTTCCATGTTAAAAATATAAGTTGTTTTATGTTTTACGTAACTGACATATGTTAGGTAAAATAAACATATTGTTACGCTTAACTGATTTTTAAAGAAAAACAGAATATACAGTGTCTTAAGTTTTCTAATATATTAGTGGACCTTAAATTGTAAGAGATTAAATATAATTTTACGTTGTAATATTTATCAGGAATCATATTTTGATAAAATGATATAGCAAGCTTATCGGAATATGCATGAGATTACGAAAATCACACATCGATATAGTTACGAGATTTTTCTTCTTCCTTAGATAACAAAAAATCATCGTTCTTGAATATTATTAGTCCATTTATCAGGCGTGTCATGAATACCAAGTGTCTTGAAAATATATGAAAGCAATCCCCTGACGAAATTTCTTGAAATCTTTATAACCTCTCAAAATTCGCGTACCGTGTTATTAATTCTGTAACCGTGTCACTTGCTAGTTTTTGTTCACGGCTTCGCTCGCCTCAATATAGATTTGACTTATCCCTTCATAATGCTGGGTTCTGTAGTTAAAGTGAAAGTATAACAAACAAAATAACAAACCCGCTTTTGCATTTTTAATATTAGCTAGTACTAATTAGAATTACCCGTCTACTTCACTTATGCATGATAATTAAACAATGAGTTTTACGAATACAGAGTAAAGAATATTGAGCGATCAATATCCCGTCAAAAACTCGAAATTTTGCATTTTGTGTTTATACAAAAACTAAATTTACATAAGATATTCCGATCTATCAATTCGATTCAATACCAATAGATATTAAATTTTATCTCTTACGTTACCAATAGTATATAGCAGTAATATTTTTTAATAACATGATAAAGATATATCTTATCTTTCTATGTATGAAATTAGGTACTAAGCGTTATATATACGTATATATGCATATAATATTTACATTATTCACAGATCACCCAAATATGTAAAGCGGCGAGCATAATCTATTGTAAAAAAGCCGTTACTTATCAATTACTACCAAACGAGTTGCGCGTGTATATCATTAGTATTACAAACTTGACACAGAAAAGAGTAACCGTGACCTTCGTGCTTTATAATCACTACGGAAGCAAAACCACGTCGAGGACGGGTTAGCATTGTATATATTGTGGTGCCAACGGACTTGTCCAATTTTTAACGAAAGGGTAAGCAAATTGTACACACATTATATACCTATTATTAAACGTTTTAACTTAGTTTTTAATTTAATGCGTGTAAATATATCTAAAGATTTTTAACAACCAAAATTATTAATGTTTTCTCTCTTTATTACTAAGTTCGACTGCAAAATCCTTTATTTATTCACAGATTGCATCATTAAATATTATTAGTCTGTGTCATATCTAAACTTTTTTTTTTATGTTGGTAACTAATTTTCTTCATTATTATTACTTTCGTTCTTGAGTACAATAATACTACAAATTTTCTGTGATTATTTGAATGTTGTAATAAGATCGGGGCCCCCTTGTTAGGATTTTCCAAGAAGTTTTGTGCCATCTCGGTATTCATACTTCATGGTATTTTTTCCCATCCAATTCACTTGTGTACAATAACCGAACTATATTGTGTAAAATGCCACCAATATTACAATTCATAAAGTGAAATAACACAAGATTATGAATAAAACATAAAAGTCACTACATAACAGATTAAGATCCTGCCGAAGACGTCATTGAATAAATTATTTTGTTGTTTTTTTTGTTTATCATATTACCTACTACATATACCGTGAATTCATTGTTTACTTCCTGTTGATGGCATTTTATACTACTTCCATAGGATATCATGAATCAAAAAAAGAAGACGACATATCGTTCAAATCCATTAAACCGTCCTGGGTTTTAAGAGAGTAAGGGTGGAAAGAAATATATGTGTGCCATTTCACGGGAGATTTACAGTTAAAATTTTTTTGTCGACGAAATTTTATTTTTCGTCTTTTCCTCGTCTTTTGTCTTCGAAAACTTTTATTACAGTTAGCCTTTAAAAGTGTTTTTACAGAGTACGGAACTTTAAAAAATCATATCTCGAAATTTTCAAGTATCACGTTGAAAAAAAAAATACGTATCGATTATTTTCGATCAGGAAACACGAAAAAATAATTTGACTATAAATCTCCAATGAAATGACCTATATACATTCATATGCTTCTATACACAAAAATATTGTTTTCTATTTACATAGTTCTGTTCTTTGTACATATTTTTTTGGTATCCAATCTTGTAGAAGGTTATTTCTGTCACTGTGATGATAATAGGTCTTTACCTATGAAATTGCCGTTCTGCAGTACTGGCCATTTCAAATCAAAATAAATTTTGTTTGGCTAAGAATTCCAATTTCAAATTAATTTTATCTTATAAACATGCGATTTCTTTTTCCATAAGTAGTCATTTGTTTATTGATTAATGTTATATTTTCATCGCATTTCAATCTTTTTTGTCATCATGGATACGTTAAAAAATCGAGTAATTATAGAATATGAGTACTGTCGTGGCAACAACGCGACACAAGCGGCACGCAACATCAACGACGTTTACAGAGCTAACACTACAAACCAACGCACCACCTGTTATTGGTTTGCTCGCTTCCGTTCTGGGAATTTCGACCTGAAAAATGAACCTTGCGGTCGTCCGAAGACTTTGGTCGACGATGACGAATTAAAGGCGATTGTGGAAGTTGATGATACATAATCTACAGCTGAATTAGCAGCAGCTTTCGACGTTAGCCTCAAAACAATATTGGTCCGTTTGCGTCAAATTGGCAAGGTAAAAAAGCTTGACAATCGGATGCCCCCACGAACTCAGTGATCGCCAGCGCGAAGTACGCGTCGAGACGTGCCTTGCACTGCTCAACAGACACACAAATGAAGGAATTTTAAACCTCATTGTTACCTGCGATGAAAAATTGATTCTGTTTGATAACCGCAAGCGCTCAGCAAGTTGGTTGGATCCTGGTTCAGCACCTAAACAATGCCCTAAACGAAAACTTACCCCTAGAAAAGTCATGGTCACTGTTTTGTGGTCTAGCGCCTGTGTGATTCATCACAGCTTCTTACCAAACAGGGTGAGCATTACTGCAGATGTGTACTGTGAAGATCTGAACATAATGATGGAGAAGCTGGCACATCTCCAACCAGTATTGGTCAATCGCTGCTCCTGCATGACAACGCGCTACGTCATACTGCACAGCAAACGGTCTCCGAGTTGCAAGAACTAGGGTTGGAAGTTCTCCTTCATCCGCCCTACTCACCAGACCTTGCGCCTACAGACTACTACTTTATCCAGAATTTGGATAACTCCTTGGCGGGAAAAAAATTCAACACCCGAGAGGCAGTACAAAATACCTTTGTGGATCCCGTCCAGCTGATTTCTTTAAGAAGGGCATCAATAAACTGCCACTGCGTTGGCAAAGATGCATTGATTGCATGGGTGATTATTTCGATTAATACAAATAGAAAATACATGAAAAAAAATCATTTAATTTTTTTTTATACAAAACGGCAATTTCATATGTAAATACCTAATACTACAAGTTTCTAGCGTTCATTTCAATGAACGAACAAGACGGTGGCCGTCTTCTTAGTATATTCCAGGGAGTTTTTCTGACAAGGCAGGATCTATTCCCCGTGGTATTATTTCCCATCCACTTCACTTATGAACAATAACAAAATTATATAACGTAAAACACTACCAATACCGACGTGACTGACGACGCGGATAGCAGATTCATCCATCGAGCCGTGAAAGCTCCGGCGCGGGACATTGTGGGTTATACTTTAAAAACGGCCATACACGATCATAATAAAACCACCATATAGGCAATAACATCATTAAAAAATCCACTCTAAAATAGTAAATAGTTAAATTTAAAAAAAAGTTAAAATAATCCTAAATAAATAAAAAACACCCAATACGAAAGAGATCCGATTTTTCACGCAGACAATAAAAACAAACGAAAGCAAAAAAGGTGCGGACCAAGAGTCTGCACAACAGAAGAATAAGATAAAAAAAAACAGTACCAATATTGTAAATATATCATAGAGTCAAATATAGTAAGATTATGACTAAAATATAGAAACCACTACGTGATATTCCAAGGTCCCGCCAAAAACGGCATATAAATTTTAAGTATCTATTTTATTTTTGGCAACTTATCTTCTAGTAGACTATTACTGCCATTGAGTAACGATATTACAAGATTCTTGATATAATTTCAAAAGTAGCCATCTTGTTAGAAGTTTCCTGGGAGTTATTGTGGCAAGTCAGAATCCTTGCTCTGTTTTATTATTTCCGATCCACTTCACTTGTGCACAATAACCTTGTAGTCCGGTGAAGCTGTAAAGGCCTTGCAAGGCCAATAGCGTAGCCAGTACGAAAAAAAAAACCAAACTATATTAGGTAAAGCACCACCAACATTACACATTATACAGCCAAATAACACAAGATTAAGGATAAAATATAAAGACCACTAAATGGCATTCCAAGATCGCGCCAAAAACTCCAAATCTGAAGTAATCATATTTCAACCGAATGATATAGTTTCGAATTTTATAAAATTCATCTGTTCAATGTGTTGTTGTTGGAACTTGGCGTTGCATTGTCAGAAAATACTTAAAAAATCTTTGTTTATAATTAAAAATCTGTCAAAGTAATCATAAAGGTTTATTTACAAATAGATAATTTTGTTTGTAAGAACAAAAACAGAAAAACTTTAATAAAAACTCATTTGTGGGTAATTTGTAATCAATGTTACAAACTCGTTGATCATATTTTATATATTTTGTAAAAATCGAACTTATTATGTTCCTCATTATTACAAACTGTCCAAACAGACGCAGATCGCAATAACGGGCAGAAATTTAAGACTCGTTAATTTTTGTCACGTCTACAAGTCGTCGATAATAGCAATCATATTCTTGAGGAAGAAGAAATAATTGATAGAATTCAGCAATGGAGGTCGAATTAGAAAAAATGATGAACCTTGTCGGTAAGATACTTATTTTATTCTTCGTTTGATCCATTGAAGGAATTGTTTATTCTATTCACGTGATTCAAACTTATTTTACAATGTATTTAAAATGCGTATATTGAAAACAAGCTAATTGCTATTAAAAGAAAGGTCTATCGAGTCCAAAAACATAACCTTGAATCATCAACAAAAACAAATCGAATCGCGTCACTATTCCGATTTGTTTATTAGTTATGACGCGGTTGATCCTCAAAAGAACAGAATTATCAGTATATATACGTAAAAAGATGATTATTTATACCATAATAGTGATGTCCTTGAAATTTATCTAATAAATTAATATCAAGGTGAAACAGCGCGCGAATTAATGGATTTACAATATGATTTTAGTCGACTACTTTGGCAAATGCTTTGCACTCGATTGAAACAGTTGGTGCTAATATGAAGCATTATCACAATGATATACTTTGTGTCGTCATTTACATGGTATTACATTATTTCTATATAGTCGTGACAAGTGTTAAGATAGTTATCGTTATCAGTATAAATAAAAAGAAATATGTGTCCTTATGTGCGCTCGTAAGAAATTACACTAAAGAGGTTATAAATTTAGCTTACAAAAATGATAGCGTTGTAACTACAAATCACAGTTAACTTTTTAACAGCCCTTGAAATTATTATTTTTTATATTTGCATGCAAAACAAAGTAAAATGCACAAACAAGCAGAATAATATACATATTTATCAAATAATGGTTTCGTAAATTAAAAATCCTAAATTCTATACAACTACTTTAAAAAGTGTATAGTATACTTCACCCGACGTTCATTGACTCTGTGCTTTTAACATAGACGCTTAGGATTGTGTATATTTTTTGGACGTTTCTAGATAATTAGTCAAATATTAAGCGCCTATTTTTTAAATTGATTTAGGACGAGAATCGAGTGCAGAGTGTCCTCCATAAATATTGCTACTGTCTAAACATTCACGTGGTATAATATAAACTCACACTTATTATTATGAATATATCTTATCTCCACTGATATGAAATACGTGTCATATATATTTTAATTACTACGTTGAAGTTAGTTACCAGTTCTCTTGCAAAACTGGACAGAAAATTTTGCAACCAACTTCACGGTGTCGCTTTTAGGTGTTGGTGTGCGCATGTATCGTATAAAAATGACTCTCATTTTTCCCAAACGCGCCAAAGAATAATAGCTTAAAAATTATTGTTCTTCCATTTTTATTATATACATCACCTTTGGGATGTTGATACAATAAAAATAGGTTAAATCTACTACAAGTTAAAGGCTCCATTCCCAACGAAATGTACGGACGTCTGTTTCAAATGATGACCAATCTATATTTCTTTTTATATCACAGTAGGAAAACGAACATGTGGTTCACCTGATGTTAAGCGATCGCCGCCATCCATAGACTCTTTAATCACCAGGAAAGTTGCAAATGCGTCGCCGGCCTTTTAAAAATTGAGTATTCTATGATTATACATCTTGTTTCTAAAAGAATATTTCTTAGACATTCTATCTTTGAGATATTTTGCAAAACCAGCTCTTTATTATAAATTAAAGTTGCATTACCAATTACATAGAAATTCGGAATGATTACTCTTGTTAATGTTAATAATTTGAATACGTTGATAATCTATTACTCTTGAATCGTTCTGTTCAACATTAATTAAGATACAAGTGGTTCAACGAGCTAAAATTTACAAACAACGTTTTTCAGCTCACGGCCGACATAATATGATCGTATTGTTTGTTAGCAGTACTATACATATGGCAGCTATTTTAGATTTGTTAGCATTCTGCGTGACTGTTCCTGCCGCCACATGTGACTTACAGCTCAGTATTACTGAGATAGGTTTACTAACTTCGATGCCATTTGCAGGTAATTTATTAAATATTGTTCATAGCTATATTATAATGTGAATGTACGTAATAATGTAGCAATTTTAGTAGAAAAAATCAAGTATGATGTTTGAGAAATCTATTATTTAGGGCATTATGCGCAGGAGACAAGTGTTACAAAGGAGTTACAAGACGTTAAATTTTCACCAATGTAATTTTCATAACTGCTATAACACTACACGATCACCCCCAAATACGTGCACGCCTACACACGTACGCATGAAAGTGGAAGGGTTTATTTTTTTTCCCTTATGGAACTGAAAAAACTCCATATTTATGCAATAAATATATGGAGGAGTTGTTGAGGCGTGTATGCTTGGTACACATATACGTTTCAACAACTCATACATATATGAATAGTTAGCTAGGTTAGCTAAGATAGGTCGCGATTTTGTATGCAACAGGCAACAGCCAAGCCGAGGTGTGCCGTGCACCCTCAAGCTAGTTGCCAAAATAAAATCAGCTGAGTGTCTTAAGCGCTCGCTTAGTAGTCCGGTGAAGCTGTTAAGACCTTGCTAGGTCAATAGCGTAGTCAGTTCGAGAAAAAAATAACATAATTTTGCAAAGTGATGTGTCTTTTGACGCAGTCGAAAAGTATGTTGTTTGATTTCTGTTGACATTTGATTGATTTCTCATCGTTATTTATGAAATACTTCGTAATTACGACTTCAACTTTGACGCTAATCGTTTACTTCGTTTTTTTTTTGTTTTATATGCCAATGTGAGTCGAGTTGGATCCAAAGTCGTCACACTTTAAGCAATTACATTGATTAATAAATAAATGTCAACACACCCGAATGCAAAATTAGTCTTTTAAGATTTTCAGTCGTTATAAATAAAGTAATCTAAAAATGTAATCTATCAACATGTCAACTAAATTAATAGGTGAATAAATTAGTTCAGTACCTTTTTTTGTTTTGTTTGTCAGGTGATTTTGTAGCCATTGACGAGCTGTTAGTGTTATTAAATTTGGACTCAATTAGCTTTTCATGAAGTGACAACTTCTTTAGGCGCCTTGAGCGATATTTTTCGCAGAAGATAAATCTATAGATTCGCATCACGACATACTAAAACGTGACCGACCGCATTGTGCTTGCGCAGTAGTACATTTGATATTGATATCTGTTTTGAGATTTAAAAGGCCATCATATGTCTGATTCATTCATATACTGTAAAAAAATGTACATATTTTTTTCGAAATGACAACGCTGTTGGCCTGGAAAGGTCTTTACAGCTTCACCGAACTACTGAGGTAAGCGCTGAAGGCACTCAGCCGATTTGGGATGTTTGGGCGACTAACTCAAGGGTGCACGGCACACCTCGGCTTGGGCTGTCGCCTGATTTGTGCAAAAATCGCGACCTATCTGAGCTAACCTAAGTTAAGCTGTCTCACACTAAACTCACACACGAAAATTCTTATCCTCTTTTTACATGTTCTGATGAATAAAGAATGATGTAAATTGTATTTTTTTTTTTCATTAAATTTTATTGCAGCCATCCCTACGATTACAATTACCATTAATTACAATATTAAATGACAATGTTCATAAATAAAAGATAAGATAGATCAAGACTTCAAGTGTAGGTATCTGAAGATACTGATAGATAGATATCGGGTGACTTCGCGATACACTGTTATTTTAAACTATCACGATTAAAAAAACAAAGATAAGTAATCATGCTTATTACGTTTGTAGTATATGACACCTTACTTATTTTCGAAGTCAAACTTCTAATGCGACTTCTAACAAGGTTGCGTTAAACGCTTAACGCTACCATGGAGGGGGTATGAAAGCACTGTTGCGTTTAATGTTCAATGCTTCTGGGGAGGGAAATAGAAATATACAGAGTGAGAGTGAATGCGTGGCACTCGAACGAATTCGCGTAGTATACATGTTTATATACCTACCCTATCTACCTACACCTTGCTATTTTCATTTCCACATTACGAAGTTTCACTTCTTCCGCGTGGAGTACACACTATTATTTTTGTAACTTCTTTTGCTTTTTCTAGGTTACTTATCAGCTCTTCCTTGGGGCTATTATGCAGACACTCACGGCAGAAGAAAAACTTTATTAATATCAACGACAGTTGGTTCTTTTCTGTCAATTATAACAAGTTTTTCGCCCTCGTTCAGATTCATGCTGATATTTAAAGTACTCGGATGCCTTTTGTAAGTAGGTACAATAGTTTTACAACAAAGCGTAGATAAGAATATTGTTCGTTCTTTTGTTTGACAGTTGGTTATTTCGATTAATGTTAGTTCTGAATTAGTTGATGGACTTTTTGGTGTGAAAGCCAGGTGAGAAATTTGAAAAGTGATTTGTTATTGAATGACTGAGTAATAATATCAGATTACTCGATGTAAATCGATGTGTAAGAGAATCATTTACTGAGTGGATATTTTTCGCAATATATATGCAAATGTATGTAGATATAAACAATGTATTTATAAACGTGTTGAACTTATGAACTATTTCACGTGATGTTAAATTGTGATATGATCTAAGATGGTGGTATGGTGGATGGTGGTATGGTGGATGGTGGTATGGTCAGCCAAGAGGAAGACTGGTTAACAAATGCGGCTGCCACAACACATCTCTAGAAACTTGGCGATAGATTTTCAATATGAGGATGATAGCCAGTTTGATGAGCCCAAAAAAAGCCTTACCACTATGCTTTGATTTCATCTCAATGTTTTCCTCAACCGAAAAGTCCGGCTCATTGCAGGACCCCGAAGACATATGGGGTATATCGGTAACAGTAGTACAGTCTTTAATTGTTACTATTTCACCACATTTGGCTAACATATTTAACCAGTGTATAGCAAAAGGAACTTTCCCCAATTTAATGAAAATAAGCAAAGTAGTTCCTTTGTTTAAATCAGGCTGCAGAAGTAGTCTTGGGAATTATAGACCTATTTCTGTACTTCCGTCGTTAAGTATAGTTTTTGAAAAGATTGTGCTCAACCAATTAGTGAACTATTTCAATGTACATAAGTTTCTGGATGGTCGACAGTTTGGTTTTACGAAATCGAAATCTACTACTGACGCTGAGGCAACGCTCATAAGCTATATATTGAGTGCCTGGGAGGATTCGCATGATGCAGTTGGTGTGTTCTGCGATCTGTCTAAGGCCTATGATTGCGTTGACCATAGTACACTTATTCTAAAATTAAAACATTATGGTATTTGTGGACCTTCTCTCGACCTTCTAGTCTCTTATTTAAAAGATCGCTGTCAGAAAGTTAGCATACAAGGGGTAACCTCTGCAGGAACCTTTGTGCGAATTGGCGTCCCTCAGGGCTCTATACTGGGGCCGTTCTTGTTCTTAATATACATAAATGATCTGCCGCTAATGGTCAATAACTGTGCTGACATGGTGCTTTTTGCAGACGATACTTCAATTATATTTAAAGTGAAAAGGACAGATTCAGAGGTTAAGCATGTAAATAATACTCTAAATGAAATTTCTCATTGGTTTGCATTAAATAACTTAGTGCTAAATACAGGCAAAACAAAATGTATAAGATTTGTTTTGCCTAATGTTCCACGAGTGGATAGCAGCATCAGGATTGAGAGGAATTTTGTAGAGTTAGTTGATAATACTGTATTCTTGGGTATCACACTGGATTTAAAACTACAATGGGGTCCTCAAATTAAACAATTGGCAAGCAAATTAAGTTCTGCTGCATTTGCAGTACGTAAAATACGCCAGCTAACTGATATTGCCACTGCTAGATTAGTCTACTTCGCCTACTTCCATAGCTTAATGTCTTTTGGCATTCTGTTGTGGGGGACAGCAGCTGAGGTAGACACCATATTTTTATTACAAAAACGAGCAGTTAGAGCAATTTACAATATGGGACCTCGTGAATATTTAAAGACTAAGTTCAAGGAATTCGGTATCTTAACTCTGCCTTCCCAATACATTCTTGATGATTTAATGTATGTCCGAAAGAACCTTGATAAACTGGTTTTTGTAAAAGGCCGGCATAGTCTAAATACTCGGAACCGTGACAAACTGGTTATCCCATGTTTTAGACTTAGTAAAACGAGTAATAGTTTTTTGGGAAATAGTGTACGGTTCTATAACAAAATTTCAAAGGATATTACCGATTTGCCTGATTGTGAATTTAAGCGCCATGTCAAGCGGGTTTTGGTCTCAAAAGGCTATTATAGAGTGGATCAGTATGTGAACGATAGTGATGTCTGGAATTGACTCATCTCTGTGCATCCATTAAATTTCTTTTCCATTAAAAGTTTCTGTCATGTATGTAATATAGTCTAAATATTATATATATTAAAAAGATAAACCAGATCGAGTTTCTTGCCGGTTCTTCTCGATAACTGGGTTGTTTCTGAACCGGTGGTAGTTTTTGACGTTCATAAGTGCCTTATTAGGGCCTAAACTGAATAAAGTATTTTTGATTTTGATTTTTTGATCATGTTATATGTTTGAAATAGTTTTTTATCAAGACAACGTTTTAATACTTTTATGTTTCTGAATTTTACGATTGCTACCCTCATTATTGCTCGTTGTTTGTACACATATCGGATCCTCAATAAAGTAAAGGCATAACTTCAAAAATTTTTTTGTGAAAACGTCAAGAAACAAGTCGATGATTACAAAACTTGTTCCAACGCCTTTATTTACAAATTCGTCGTCATAAAAATTTGCACATTGGGACTTTAATAGTTTTTCTGTATTACTAACAACTAACGTTGTAGAAATGTGGACTACAAGTATAAAATAAAAAACTATCCACAAAACATTTGCAAAAGTTGTGCCTATATAATATAGAAGTAATCCTACAAATTTGAGTGTATTTACTATATGAGGGATCTAAGTCTTAATAAACCCTTACAATATTAATGAAATATTGCAACATTCACCGCAGATTTTTTCTAATATAAAGGCACAATTTCAACTTGCACAACGTGCGCACAATCGGGCTTATTCGTTTGTTACTATTGCCTTATTTTTCGTTGGTTTTCTTTGTCTATGAGATCCACGTTGCAGAACTATCACTAAATAGCCCTTCTATTACAAAAACAAAAATACCTAAAATTTCGATATATGCCCTTACTGTATTAAGGGTTCAATATATTAGAATTAATGCCGTGGTCAAATTACTGTTAGCTAAGAGGTAGTTGATAGCATAATGCTTGCGTTGGGTGAGATTTTTTAACTGTAAATTTATATCATCTTTATTTCCATATATTCGGTTATTACGATTTGTGTTATATAATAGACTTAAGAGTTAATAAGAATATTCGATTCGTATTCTTTTGCGGAATATGGTTAATAGAGTGACTAAGGGATGCCCTTCAGGTTCTTTTGAGTGAGTAATTCTATTTCCATAAAATACATTTTTCCTTCTTACGTTTTACATTTAATCACCATTAAAATAGCAGCAATAAAACTTTAACCTGCTGTATTATGTAAAAAAATAGGTAAAATTTTCATGCTCAGTTGCGCGTAAACGATACGATAACACGGAAAAGTATACTAGATACTTTTGTAGTATAAATAATTGTTTTAGGGTACGTTATTGTTCTATTAACTTTGCATCCAAATCACCGTGTGATACACATTCAAATCAATTAAATATTAGATGCCTGCTACAATGAAAAGTTGTTATTTCAGTTCGTCCGCAAGCATTACAATATCAATTGCTTATCTCGGCGAGTGCACGGGGGATAAGTATAGAACTAAGTACCTGTTCATTTTGAACTGCTTTAACATAGCCTCGGATTTAGTATGTTACGGTAATTACTTCTTTTTTTATCTTATTATTTTAATTAGCATAATTATACATGTAATATATACATATATATAGCAAATATATTAGCAATCATTGGTTGGCAAACCTGGGTTCTTTAACTTCTTAGTTCCGGCTGTTCCAAAAAGAATTAAGAATATAGGTACATGCAATGTTATCTACACTCATCAAAAAAGTCTAAGCAACATGTACTAATTAAAATTTTAGGATGGTTCTTCACATAATAGCGTTGTATTTTATTTTTAAAATAATATCTTTAGGGTTCTATGATGTAAAAATAACAGCTGTTGTCTTTATAAGTTCTTTTAATAACAGAAATGAACAATATTAGAATATACTGTAGAAACTAAGATACTAAGATATATGGAACAAAGGCAATCTTAAGAGTTTGAAGATGGTAGAACCACGCTGAAGCTATTACTGGCTTCAGCATGAATAGGTTGGCTCATCCGGAGTAGTACCACCCTCTTACAGAAAACCGACGTGAAGTAATAGTGCTTGCATTGTTGCGATTCGTTCGGTCAGTGAGAGCGTCGGAGGCCCACCTCCCCTCACCTTTCCCGTCTACTCTTCCCTTCATTCTCCCCTCCCCGAACACAGGTTGGCAACGCACTCGCGACTCCCCTGGTGTTGCAAGTGTCTATGGACGGTGATAGTCACTTAACATCAGGTGTTCGTTTGCCTGCTATGATACTTTTAAGCATAATTGTTTCAATGTAATGGTATAAACTAAAGCACAAATTAAGATTAAACAAGACTCTTTGAATAAATTTCAGTTTTATATTGGTTGTATTTGGATGATCAGTTTTCTGACCATGAAGTACATATTTGTATAGTTTGCAAATGTCCAAACGGCGTTAATGACAAAAAATAGAAATAGTAGCAACGTATCTGTAGTCGACCTATACTTTGTATTTTTTTTTATATTTTGCTATAGCTCACCCTATATACTTACTATCCGTTCTTGTATTGTATGGTTATATGATGTAATGCATCATGAATAAATTGTTTATTACTTTCTTTCCACCAATAACTTTACAATAAACTAATAAATTTAATTACAGGTCTAGCATATTTAATATTGGGTTTAGATTTTAACATACCCCTACCGTGGCTGTCTATTTCGTACCGTCCTTGGCGGCTCTTTGCATTATCTTTGGCCCTATTATTGGGCTGTGGAGGGGTTATGATATTTTTCCTTCATGAAAGTCCCAAATATCTTGCAAATAAGGGCGAGATAGATAAAGCCATGTATGTATTAAAGACTGCTTACGGTGTCGATGGAACTGATGATGAATTGGTGGTAAGGTTATCTTTCCTATTTCATTGTATTTATATATCTAGATATTATAATCCTCGTATGATAATTGTGCAAAGAGCGAATATCAGATTGCTCTCCTAAGGTACAGTAAGCTGAAACAACTGTTGTTTCTAAATGGTATTCTGTAAATTAATTTTTGAGATACATTTCTTTATTGGATAGCCATTATAAGTGATGATAGCTCCGTTGGTATCAGAGGGCCTAGCCAAGTTGCTAATCTACAATCACTAACGCAAACAGAAAACGGAAAATTGTTCCGATACCGCCTTGACCGATGTAAGTTCCAAATCTTGTAACAGACTTGAAGCTTTCGGAGCAGGAAGTAACCATTCACAATGCGCCATAACCATGAACAATGCGCGATAAAACCAAATCATAGTAGTTTTTATAAGTAAGGCTTTTATAAGTTCGCTTTAACCTCCTTCAAATTGAAAATCTATTGCCAACTCCATAGGTTCGTATTGGCGGTTGCCGAGCTAGTTGTCATTTAGGCTTACCGTGTTTACCACCTTAAACCACATCGCCAATACGCATCAGATGAAATTGTAGCCTAATACTAAAACCTATATAAAAGTAAAAAAAATAATCTGTATTCCAAAAATAAATAAATGGACATCAAAGCACCGTTAGTTATCTAATTGATACACCTCCATCAGCATTTACGGTAATGTTTAAAGATCGTCACGGAAATTATATTTTTCCTTATAACTTGTTCGACTTCTTACCTAATTCATATTTACTTCATCTATGTTCGTTGTAAAAAGAGTTTCTTATTACAGTTAAGATCTTTGTTGACATCTCATAAAGTGAAGCGAACAAAAACAACGTTTTGGAATTCAGTTGTACAACAAACGGTACCAATATTCAGACCACCGTTACTGAAGAGGACAATACAGTTATTCTTTTTACTGTGTGTTTGCGCGAGCTCGTAAGTTTATTTCTTTATGTTTCTAGATCACTATAATATTTTAAATCTCCTGAGCTCTTTTTTTTAAACAGACGTGTCAAAATGGTAGACTATGTTTTTAAATTTCAAGGCAATTTGTTGATCAGTGAATCATAAGGCTTACATTAGTTGGCATGTAGCTCAAACCATTACCATTTTAGACAATCCAGAAATTAACTCATCCTAGTAAAGAACTTTTATTACTATATTTATTGCTAAATTTAACAGCATTGGCATCTGTAGGATATGACTATAATACTTTCAAGCTTATTCAGTCTTGTATTACTCTCATTAATTGGTGTAATTGCGATCGTTACTTGCTACAAAATTGCTATGCCTAATGTAAATTCACTTTAACTGATACGTTAATTAATGCTAAATGTTTAATTCAGAATATGGTTGATGTTGTAGTTTTCAGAATGTATCTAAGAGGATACATAGTTAAATACAAAATAGTATGAAGTAGCATTTAGGCATGTGCTCTTCATTAATAATTACCAATTTATTGATCGCAATCGCGTAAATCAATAAAGAGATGGTCCCTATAAGAATGGTCATTAATAGGTTGTTACTCTGGTAGTTAAATTGGAACTACTCCAGCACATTTTTAAAATTAAGGGGCCCTCTGCTATATTATTATAAACTTATTAATGTAAAGCATGTTACGATGGCATTCTATGAATTTTCGTTTTATGGGTCGTATTTCAGGAGTGTATAGTATATTATTGTATAGTCAATTTTTATTTGGTTTCATATCTCATTTCATCATTATTACTAATTACATTAGCTTATTAATATGTATTTTTTTCCTGCAGTTTATTTTAATACATTATTATATATTTTAACTTACTGTACTAAGAGTGTTTATTTCATTTAATCTTTATTGAGTATTTATGATTACAGCCTAGAGTAACATACCTTCCTTCCTTATTCTACCTTTTGTTAAATTACCTGTATGTATTTATTTACTCGCCCATATTACTAACCGCACCACATACTTTACATAGAAACAAAGTAGTACAAAACTGTTATTTTTGGTCGGAAATAAATACCAAGGATAGCTTCCAGTACTAATGATGTAGCTATTTATAACATTCGTGTAGTTTTTTAAACAATATTTATACTACTCCGCTTTAGCTAAAGGCGTCCTAAAACATTTCAGAAACAACGTGTTCTTTATGTGGTTCCCGACTATGGTGAATAAGTTCTTCAGTCACACGCTGACGACAGACCAGACTACCTTCTGTGATAAAATCACTTTAAACATTAGTAATACTGTCGAAAGTAACGTACGTACTTTAACTATTCTATATTTATATATAGCGGAAAGTAATATTTAAAAATATTTAAAATAATTAAAAAACATTTCTACCACGTTACTGTTATGCTTATGTATATTTTATATTACCTACTAAGCAAGAAAAATTGTGATGTGTTCTGAGCACTTTTACGACACTGGATATCTATACTAATACTATAAAGAGGTAAGGTTTGTGACATTGTGAGTTTGTGACATTGTACTGACGGAACTACTGGTCCGATTTGAAATATTCTTTATCATACGATCACGCTAAGACCAACAGAAGAGGAACACTAATGAAGAATGTTTGAAAATCGGGTTTTGTTTCTCTTGAGAGCTTCCGCTACGTGTTAGCGTTAGCCAAGTCGTGGGCAAAGACTAGTATACAATATTGTTCAACGACTTCTAGTTACACTGACTGGAGTTAGTGTTTACCATAATGCCAATAGATATAAACTAACCTAGCATGTAGCATAGAATAACTGCATTGGCTTAATTCACCATATCTGGTTAGGTAACCTTATCACGATCCAACAGCATTGTGCTAGTTGGAAGTGTTTGGATCGATCTTAGTCTGTCATAGAGGAGCTGCTATATTTTACCCAAAATTATGGACTATCTGATATTATGTTCTGTCATATTATTTGTATCTTGTGGTATTTAGTTTGTTAGTAGTGCACAAGTGAACAGAACATGATAATTTGGAGCATGAATTCCGAGATGCCACAAAAACAACACATAGAATAAGGAGACTGCAAATATAAGAAATACTGTATAATTTATTTCTATTTCACTCTCTTCCTTGTTGAAACTTATGGACGTATATGTTTGTCTCTTTTTGATGTTGCTCTTTCAAATGCGTTTAATCGATTGCATACTCCGACGAAGTTTTAAAGAATATATATTATGTTTCAGGATACATACTGTAATGATAAGATCTCAAACAACACAATATATTCGGGCATGGCCTTTAGTGTAGTTTTTACTTTATTGAACTACTTAGCATCTCTGGCTGCGTCCTATCGTAAGATGTTATTGATTGGTACTCTAATAGTATCAGCGATTAGTTCAGTTGTAGTAGATCTTGTACACCAGCCTGTCGTCAGCATTATCTTCTTCATATTGATTCAACTAACCGGGATATGTTGCGGTAATGTTGCTGCCTACTTTGTTGACGTATATCCGACTTCGTACAGGTAATTATGTTTTTAGTATATATTAATTCTCTAGTATATCTATTTAGTTCCGCTAACGTAATATTTACATGTACGTAATATAACATTTACATTTCCTTCCACGAACGACCCGACTATGGAATGAGCTTCCTGCTGAAGTATTTCCTAGGGCCTACAGTATGGAGTACTTCAAGTGGAAAATTAATAGGTTAATTAGGGGTCAGCAACGCGCATGTTACACCTCTGATGTTACAAGCGTCCATAGGCTGCGATGACACCAGGCGGCCCGCATGCTTGTTGGCTACCAACGTCGTATAAAAAAAAAACTATATTAATCTATTAATTTCCTGAAACTGTATTCGTCACACACAAGTTTACAGTCGAGTTAACCTAGTTTAAACCACATTTAGGTACGATTATTCTACAAAATACATAATGTTAATATTTATTTACTTATAATTCATATGACCTGAAGAGATTTTTAAATTATGGAATAAATTAATATCACTTACTAGTAACTTCTTGATGAAAAACACTTTATAAACTGACGTGTAATGTATATTAATCTTTAAACTAGATATTTTTCTGATTGATCAACTAATATTTTAATTTTATATTAAGATTTCCGCACCACGCACACCGTTAGTGCTGTTTAAACAGGTGGCATAATTTCATATTATATTTGCATTTCATCATAGAGGCTTTGTTTAAGTATGTATATAATGTATAGGTGATATTATATTCTTCGTTAATATTTTTTTTTATTTTAAAATGTCTCATAAATACTCGTCTATTAAATATTCGAGCTTTAATTGCCTCAAAAATAATATGATTACATTAGTAGATTAGGATCAAAAACATTCATAACTTTTCTATATTATCCCATTTATATATAACGGTTTAATTGTAACATGTAGTAATTGGAATGTTTAGAAGATATTAAATTATGCAAGCATCGTTTTTGAATGTGAAATGACTATAAGATCATAAAAAAATTGTAGGTGTTAGAGCCACGCTATTACTGGCTTTAGTATGAATAGGTCGGCTCACCCGGGGAAGTACCGCCCTCTCACAGAAAACCGACGTGAAGTAACAATGCTTGCATTGTTGCGTTTCGTTCGGTTAGTGAGAGCACCGGAGGCTCACCTCTCCTCATCTTCCCCCTCTCCTTTTCCCTTCCTGCCCACATCGCCCAACCCAGGCTGACAACGCACTTGCGACTCGTCTGGTGTTGCAAGTGTCTATGGATGGTGGTGATCACTTAACATCAGGTATCCCACCTGTTCGTTTGCCTCCTATGATATAAAAAAAAAACAAAACAACAAATAAATTGTATCACTTATATTCCAATGTGACCGTAACAGTTGAATGAGCGTTACAGTGACGGCATCTACAGAACAATGCTAAGTCAAACTCTTTTTTCCCTCGAACTGACTACGCTGTTGACCTAGCAAAGTCTTAACAACTTCTTCGGGTTACTAAGGCAAACTCCTTTTTTAATCTCTTTTCTCTTACTATCATCTCGTATTTGTCTCTTTCCTTCATATCGCTTCATCCTTCTCTACACTCGACATCGACATTGATCATGCTTCATCATTCATACATTGATATACTTCTTTGGAGAGTTCGTGCGAGTTATTGGAATGTCATGTAGTGGATTTTATATTTTAACCATGGTCTTGTGTTCTTTAGCCTTATTGGTGTTTTACGTAAAATAGTTTGGTTATTGTGCATAAGTGAAGTGGATGAGAAATATTACAACGAAGCATGGATTCTGAATTGCCACAAAAACTCCCTGGATAGTTCTAATAAGAGTTGGAGTTGGATAGTTCATTGAAATGGTCACAAGAAACTTGTAATATCATGACCATTTCAACAATAACAGCATTGATGTATAAGAAGTTTGGTTGTCTGAACTATACTAATATTATAAATAGGTAAAGTTTGTGAGTTTGTGACGTTTGCGCGATACAGTGACACAAAAATTTACATCACTGTTACAACACTACACGTTTACTCCCACACACGTGCACGCTTACACATAAAAGTGGAAGGGTTTTATTTTTTCCCTTATCGAACTGAAAAAACTTTAGAAATTTTCGATAAGAAATATATGTATGAGTTGTTGAGATACGTTGCTTGGTACACATATATGTTTCAACAACTCATACATATATGAATAGTTAGTTAGCTTAGGGTAGCTAAGATAGGTCGCGAATTGTATGTAACAGGCAACAGCCAAGCCGAGGTGTGTCGTGCACCCTTGAGCTAGTTGCTAAAAATAAAATTGGCTAAGTGCCTTAAGCGCTCGTCTTAGTAGTCCGGTGAAGCTATTAAAACCTTGCTAGGTCAATAGCGTAGTCAGTTCGAGAGAAAAAATAGTTTGTGATGTTGTAGGGATGTTGTCCGATTTGAAAAAAATTTTCATTGTCATATAGCCCATTTGTCGAGGAAGGTTACAGGCTATATATCATCATAATATAAACAATAAAGCGGAGCACCAATAAAAAATATTTCAATTTTTTTTCCTTCTGGGAGCTTCCACTGTGTGTTAGCGTTAGCCCAAAGTAACTATTCCACGCGAACGAGGTCGCGGGTGGAGGCTAGTCAAAAATAAAATACTTCTTTCGAAATATGTATTTCAGAGGGTTAGCCACGAGCCTCGGGCTGATGTGCGCCAGGATATCGAGTCTTGTTGGAGTCACTATAGTCGGGATAACTATTGTTAATTACTGTCGCTACACCTTCTTTGGCTGCACCATATTTATTACCAGTAAGTACATTTCACAATGATTTCATATGTATTAAATCATCCATTTTGCTACCCCTAGAAAGGACTCAAAGAAACATACTGAAAGTAATGTTTTTCCGGCCGTATAGGTACCCTCGGGAATTTTTTTATCAAGAATGTCAGGTTTTAATCTTTATACAACTTTTTATTCAACAAAATATTCTCCGTGAACATGTAGGAACGACAAACCTACAATTCACAGATACGAGAAGGGTCGAGGACATAATAAAAGTACCTAAACATAACACTTCGTATGCTTGTCGTTTTGAAGGCTTCCTCCCAGGAATCCTCCCAGGATTGCTCAATAATAAAGCATATGATACACTAGGGATTAATCAATTCAACAGACATACTCTTAAAAGTCACTCACTTTCAAATGGTTAACTTCACAATATCACACAAATACAGAAAAATTACTAATACACACAATACAAATTGTAATAATAATTTTGATAGTTTAATTCATACATTTTCATTTTAAAAACAATTCACTAATTACGATCATAAAATACTCTTGTCTCTCTCGGAATACCGTGTTACACAATAATAAATATGTGAGATATTTAGTTAAGTCGAATTAAGTTGTTATTTATTAAATATGTTTAAGTCACTGTTTGTTTTAGTTCTCATTATATGAAATTGTGATATCTGCGATAAGGTATATAATCAGTGCAGATACCAATATTACTATCTTCTTCGATATCGCCAAGGTCTTCGATAAGGTCTGGCACGGAGGGCTCATCCATAAATTATGTAAATCTCGCATACCCGATAGGCTAATTCATATTATCCGCGATTATCTTACTGATAGGACATTCCGCTTCAGAGTGGATGGTGAACTATCGCTGCCCCACCCGATACGCTCAGGTGTGCCATAGGGCTCCATACTCGCACTCACGCTCTTCAATCTGTTCATCAGTGACCTACCTCGGTCTCGGGGGGTCGAGGTAGGTTGTTACGCTGACGATACCGTTATTTACATATCCGGCTGGCGGTCGGACTTTCTTAGGAAGCGCATCGAAAAAGCCGTTCATACTCTCGGTGAATGGTTTCGTCGATGGCGCATAGAAGTTAATCCCGATAAGAGTGCCGCAATACTCTTCGATCCCGCGAAACGCGCTAATAAATTTGATCCCATCAGGCTATACGGAATCGATATCCCTTGGGTCGAAGAGGTCAAATATCTCGGTGTCACATTAGATAAACATTTAAAGTTCAATTCACATACAGACAGAGTGCGAAACAAAGCCGCTATGGTCTTGGGTCGCCTCCATCCGTTGCTTTGTCATAAGAGTAAGATGTCCCTCAGACACAAGCTCACTTTGTATAAGACGTGTATCCGTCCCGTGATGACATATAGCTGCCCCGTTTTTGCGCATATGTCCAAAGATAACATTCATAAGCTGCAGGTTCTCCAAAATCGTGTTTTACGTAAAGTGACCGGTGCTCCGTGGTACATTCGGAGAGTCGATCTCCACAGAGACCTAGAGATCCCTTCTATCTGGGCGTACGTAAAATCACTTACGATTAGTTATTTTGAAAAAGCTGCGAATCATCCCAATCCGTTAGTTGTATCCGCCGCAAACTATGAACCCGTACCTAACGCTGCGCGTTATAAAAGACGTCCGCGATGCATTTTTACCGACCCTCCTGATTTAATCACGTCAGCGAACGATCAGTACCAGCCTGTCCCTCGAAACAGAGCGTGCTCACGCCCACGCCCGCGTAACCACAGATCACGCCGCCGTGGTCTGGGGGTTAATTTCGCTCCCGCACACCCGATTAGGTCTCCCACGGCAGTGGCTCAAGCCTAGGTTCTATCCCTCGGTAGGGAGCCCTTGAGTGCGTTGCTTGCGCGATACGGTGACACACAAATATACATCACTGCTACAACACTACACGATCACCTCCACACACGTGCACGCCTACACGCTTACACATGAAAGTGGAAGGGTTTACTTTTTTCCCTCATCGAACTGAAAAACTCTTAATTTTCCGATAATAAATATATGGAGGAGTTGTTGAGGCGTGTATGCTTGGTACACATATACATTTCAACAACTCATACATATATGAATAGTTAGCTAGGTTAGCTAAGATAGGTCGCGATTTTGCATGCAACAGCCAAGCCGAGGTGTGCCGTGCACCCTTGAGCTGGTTGCCAAAATAAAATCGGCTGAGTGTCTTAAGCGCTCTCCTTAGTAGTCCGGTAACTTATATACGTATATAAGTTATTGAAACATGCATGTGTACCAAGCATGCGTGCCTTAACAACTCCTATATATATTTTGTGCTGGAAAAATTCCTCTTAACTATATAGGATAGGATAGGACAACGAAAAATAAAGGTAGAACTCTTGTGTCACTGTACCGCGTGAGAAGCGTACTCAAGGGCTCCACGCCGAGGGAACAGATCTAGGCTTGAGCCGTTGCTGAGGAGGGCCTAATTTAGTGTGCGGAAGCGAAATTTACTCCCAGACCACGACGGCGTGATCTGCGGTTATGCGGGCGTGGGCGACAACAAGCTCTGTTTGAAGAGACAGGCTGGTATTGATCGTTCGCTGACGTGATTGAATCAGGAGGGTCGGTAAAAATGTGTCGCGGTCGTCTTCTATACTGCGCAGCGTTGGGTACGGGTTCATCGTTCGCGGCGGATACCACTAACGGGCTAGGATGATTCGCGGCTTTTTCGAAATAACTACGTGTGAGTGATTTTATATACGCCCAGACAGAAGGCATCTCCAGCTCCTGTAGAGATCGTTATTCCGGACGTACCATGGGGCACCGGTGATTTTACGTAGGGCTCGATTCTGGAGAACCTGCAACTTTTGAATACGATTTTGCGCATGTGCAAAGACCGAACAACTTTACGTCATAATCGGACGGATGCAAGTTTTATATAAAGTGAGTTTATGTCTGGGGGACATTTTACTCTTATGAGAAAGCAAATGATAGAAACGACCCAAGACCATACGGCTTTGTTTCGCACTCTTTTTGTGTGTGAATCGAAATTTAAGTATTTATTTAAAGTGACACCGAGATATTTCACCTCGCCGGCCCAAGGTATATCGGTTTCGTATAGCCTGATGGTCGACGACGCATATATTTAAGATGGCGTCAATCCCAAGTCATACTTTTACGTTTATCATTTTATATGGTGGTGAATAATGTTTAATAAAATGAAATTTGTTCTTTGCTATAGAAAAAAATAATTGGTTTGATATTTATTATTGGAACGAAGTTCCTTACGGCAGGCTTGGAGGAGATAGGGATTTTGCTGCGCGACCAAACTGAAAAAAAATGTGATAGTAAAACCGTAACGAAAAGTGCATGGAATAAAACAGTTAAATGAGACGTGCGCAGGCGCGACAGTCGTATACACAAGCGAGTAGTGTATAACACCTTTCTCTTTCTCCTTTTTTGTAATTATTTCTATTTCTATGTAATTTTATGTTGTGAAACAAAAATAAAGAGACATATTTTGTTATTTTAATTGATAATTTGAATTACGATTACATAAAATTGAGCACGATTTTTTTTTGCAAATAGTGTCGATTCTACATTAGCCGAAGGAACTTCGTTCCTATCTGGTGTCCCACGACACCACATTCTTTTTTTTATAAAATACATCAGCGGGTATATATATGATTGTTTATAAAAAATGTGTCTGGCTGTTTAATTGCGTTTAAAAGTTACTAAAAAAATGTTCCTAAACTTATTATTGATTAATCATAAATCAAAATTAATTAAATCAAAATGCCTATTAAAAATACAGTGTTAACCCGCTACCAAGTGTCCTAAATTCTGTCTATTGATATATTGATAATTTCTGTAGGTGGTAAAGCCACGCTGAAGCTATTACTGGTTTCAGCATGAATGGCTCGGCTCGTTCGGGCTAATACTGCCCTCTCATAGAAAACCGACGTGAAATAACAGTGCTTGCATTGTAGTGTTTCGTTCGGTCAGTGAGAGTGCCGGAGGACTACCTCTCTTGCCCTTTCCTTCTTTCCCTTCCCTTACCCTCCCCCATATACAGGTTGGAATCGCACTTGCAAATCCCCTGGTGTTGCTAGTGTCTATAGACGGTGGTGGTCACTAAACATCACGTGACCCACCTGTCGTTTGCCTCTCATATATTAAAGAATCAGGTACTCTAAAATTCTTGTTCTTCCAACGTTGCCGGCTCTTGTACTAAGGTGTCGCAAAAAAGTCTAGTTACGTTAATTACAAATTTTTATTTTTAGTTATCCTGGAGAACCCCTTGCGTTTTATGGGACAAAAAGGCAAGTACGCTTTCTGTGAAACTTAGTATGTAGATATTTTCGGGGACAATAAATCGATCTAGTTAGATTTTATTCATAGAAAACATTCATATCCAAGTTTTCAGCCAATGAAAAAATATAGCTAGAATCTACAGGTAAATTTCGCCACCACTATCAACACAAAAATAGCTCAGATGGAAATCGACTGCTTTGAAAATCCGTCTAAACCCAGTTCGAATCCAAGTGCTAGCAAGCGAGAAATCTTTTTTACATATTTTTTTTAAATCATTTTGTGAGGTAAACCTATCAGTTTATTATAATTTTCAAATGCTTTATATAGAACAGAGCTAGGCTCGGTCATCCAGGTACTTTTAATTAACTAACTAGTGATAATAAGGAAGTTAGGTTTTAATATTAGTTATCATTGTGTCAAATTTCGTCAAAATTGGTTCAACACTTTCAGAGTGATAAGTATTCAGACTTTAGATTTTATCCGTTATCCTGGAGAACCCCATGCGTTTTATGGGACAAAAGATATCCTAGATGTAACCTTGTAATATTACTTATCGCTGTGTTAAGATTCGTCAGAATCGGTTCAGTACTTTCAGACTGATGCGTGTTCACAGGGACAGACAAAAATTTTAAAAGGATTTATTTTTAGCTTCTATATCGAAAACAAAGTCTGCCCCAATTATAATTAAAAAAAAAAATAATGTACAGATTTGGCCTTGTTACAGTTTTATTATAGTAATAATAGATAAACCATTGAACTAGTTACTTTTAAACACGCGGCCTCTCGAGCCGAGGGTTTGTGGCATTTTGCCACCTTTACCACTCTATAATTACGTCACTGGCCTTGAATGACAATGGTTCTCATGTATATTATTACTAATTGCCGAAATTCAATCATAATTAGTTTTTTGAACTTTGTTCTTTATGCCAGCTGCGATCACGTGCGAACACGTCATTATGTAGCAATTTATTGGACTAAATATGATTTAGTCGATGGCGTTGAAAAAAGGAACTGTTTTCAAATTTTTTGTAACAAAAAACAAATTACGAATGGGGGATAAAAAGATATTGAACTGTTTATTTTATCTTTATTTTTGGCAATCACTCTTTCTGATTATTACTGCCATTGTCACGTCAATAATATCACAAGCGTCGTGCTATCATTTCAGTATTAAACATCGTCTGAATCAATATTCTAACAAGATAGTGGATCCCTTCCTAAAACCTTCTAGGGAGTTTTTGTAGCATCTCAGAATTTCATGCTCCGTGGTATTATTTTCCATTCACTTGACTTATGCATAATAAACTATATTAACGTAAAACACCAGCTAATTTACACAATGTAGAGTCAAATAACACAAGATTATGAATAAGATATAAAATCCACTACATGACAGACTGAAATCCCGCCAAAAACTCCTATTGAACTGTTATATCGGTGCCTATATGAATTTTATATTACATGTAATCGAAACACTTACTTTTGTTATATGTAAAACTTTTTTCCTAGAACTGACTATGCTATTGACCTAGCAAAGACTTAACAGCTTCACCGAACTACTATGGCGAGCGCTTAGGGCACTCAGCCGATTTTATTTGACAACTAGCTCAAGGGTGCACGGCATACCTCGGCTTGGGCTGTTGCCTGATAAATGCAATTCGCGACCTATCTAAGCTAACCTAAACTAGTTGTTGGAACATATATGTGTACCAAGCATATGTATCTCAACAACTTGTATATATATTTCGTATCGGATAATTTTCTAAACAATTTCAGTTCGATAAGGGAAAGAAACAAAACCCTTCCACTTTCATGTGTAAGTGTGTATGCGTGCACGTGTGTGGAGGTGATATGTGCAATGTTTTTACAGTATTGTAAGATTTAGTGTCACTGTATCGCGCGAGCGGGCTCCACGCTGAGGGAACGGACTTAGGCTTGAGTCGATACCGAGGGTATATATAAAACAGTTCATGGTTCTTATACTACAATAGATATGCTTGCTATCTCTACTACAACTTCCTTATAAGCATCTGGATAACCACGATAGTATCTACACTAATATTATAAAACTGGAGGGGTTTTTTTGTTTTTTGTTTGGTTGAACACGCTAATCTTAGGTACTATTGGTCTCGGGGTTACCGGACAGTGTCCTCTGCGGCGGCCATGGTGCTGGCCGGCTCTCTTCCCTGGGAGCTGGAGGCAGAAATGCTTGCCGCCGTATAAAATTATACGGCGGTTAAGAAACAGATGGGAGAGCCTCTAGCTCCCGGGGAATTGGAGCAGAAAAGAAAGTATGAGAGAGGGTTAAGGATGGAGAGGTGGGGGTGGGACCTGGCGGACGCGCAGTACGAACGATATACTATCGACGCCGTCCGCCCGGTCCTGCCCGAATGGTGCAATCGACGATGGGGCTCCCTGTCGTTTCGTCTGGTGCAGGTGCTGACCGGGCACGGGTACTTCGGTTGGTACCTGTACCGGATAGCACGCAGGGAGCCGACCGCCGTATGCCATGAGTGCGGCGTTGAACCGGACACCGCGCAGCACACACTTTCCGCATGTGCTGCGTGGGAGGAGCGACGCTGCATTCTGGCTGCGGCGGTGGGTGATGATCTCTCGCTGCCGAGCGTCGTCAAAGCCATGCTCGGCAGCGAGAATGTGTGGAATGTTGTTGCCTCCTTCTGTGAGGAGGTCGTTTCGCAGCTAAGCGGCCCTCTCCGCCAAAGAAGATCTGGTAGGAGGAGGCGCTGACTCACGCGCCTTCTCCCGCCACAATAGCCGGACCTAGGGATAGGTGGGTCGGGGGGCTCACCTTCCCATTGCACAGGTCCGGCGGACGAAGGAGACGGCCGGTATGTACCCGGCTGTCTCCTTATATAAGACGAGGCCCGGCAACGACACTTCTGCTGCTGGGCCAACCGCTAAAGCGGCACGATGAAGTCTATAGAGATCTCGTGCCGCCCCAACTCTCTCACCCGGGAGGATGGGTATCCATAAGGGATTACCCCACGTTAAAAAAAAAGGTACTATTGGTCCGATTTGAAAAATTCTGTCAGGGTTATATAGCTCATTTATCGAGGAAGGCTATAGGCTATATCATCACGTTAAGAATAGGGGCGGAGCACCAAAGAAGAATGTTTTAAAATCGGGTTTTTTTTCGTCTTGATAGGTTCCGCTGCGTGTTAGCGTCAGCCCAAAGTAACTATTCCACGCGGACGAAGTCGCGGGCAGAGTCTAGTCATTTATAACTTTATTGTGGCATGTTTAACTATTTCTACGATCGGCTTGTTCTTGTGTAATCTATCTATACATATAATACGAATATAAATATAAAGTGTCTGTACTTTTTCAATTTTCGTGAAAAAAATATTGAAGGTGTTTAGGAATAAGTAATACAATACAGTTCAATCATTTTTAAAAAGTTCTGTCTGTTTGTATGAATACTCATCAGTGCTAAAGTTATTGTTACTTTAATGATGACGCGGCGTAAGTACGAGAGAAAAGTAGATAAATAAATGGACTTAATACATTCATATGACTTTATTAATCATTGTTTTTACATAAGGTTCCATGCGGACAAAGTCGCGGGCATAGCTAATACATAATAGACTTTTATAGTGTTTTTTTGTATACTTTTATAGGTTTCTTTTTTTATATCAAAGGAGGTGAATGAACTGGTGGGTCACGTGATGTTAAGTGATCACCCCCGTCCATAGACACTAGCGACAACAGGGAAGTCGCAAGTGCGTTGCCAGCCTGTATATGGGAGAGGGGGGGAGGGGTAGGAAAGGGAAAGGAGGAAAGAGGAACGGAGGTGGGCCTCCGGCGCTCTCACTGACCGAACGAAACACAACAATGCAAGCACTATTATTTCACGTCGGTTTTCTGTGAGAGGAGTGTTACTACCCAGAGCGAGCCGACCCATTCATGCTGAAACCAGTAATAGCTTCAGCGTGGCTCTACCATCTACTGAAGGTTACCGAGATTACTGTAACTTATACGTTCGGATACAATCTCAGCTGATTTAATGAAAATGTGATCTAATATAGCAGTACCTGGGCGACCGAGCCTAGCTCGGTTCTTTAAAAATATTTTTAAATTAAAATAAACTGTATATGCCTTATAAAATGAACATGATTTTCGCAAAAAAAAAAAGTATTAAAAAAATATATCTCTTCTGCTGACACTCGGATTTGAACTGGGGTTACACGGATTTTTGAAGCAACCGATTTCCACCTGAACTATTTTTGTTTTGACAGCGCCGGCGAAATTTATCTGTATATTCTAGCTATATTTTTCCATTGCCTGAAAACTCACTTAAAAAAGTTTTCTATGAATAAAACCTTTCTAGATCAATTTATCGTCCCCAAAACTACCTACATACTAAGTTTCACGGGAATAGATGACGTCGCTTCCGAGATTCTGAATATATACAAATATAAAAATATACAAGAGCAATTCTTGTAAATTCTCGTTTAGAGGTATTAGATAGATACACGATAAAGCTGGCTGTTGAAGGATAATGTTGGCTCTCATATACAGTTGCTGGGATAGGAGCTTGGCGACAGATTGTCAATTTGAGGGTGGTAGCTAGCTGAGTAGGTTTACAAAAAACCCTACAACTGCTATGGTTTTATTACAATGTTTTCATTTGTCAAACGCCCTGGCTTGTTCCTAGGATTCGAACCTAAATCAGTCGACGTTGTGTCCGAACACGCTAAACACTGAGCCATCGTTTCAGTACTTCGGGGTAGTCTATTAATTACGTGTGACGCTTTTGAGATTTTTGTCGGCCTCTACCCTCTTGGTGTGATGTCATGAGATTTGTCTCGATCCCTCTCGAAGTATCCTAATCTGCCGCGAGATCTTTCAAAATTTGTATTTGGAGTATAAATGGGATAGAATAATTAAAAAAAAAAATCTTTTATAATTTTGTCTATAACTTTTTTAAAATGATTATTACACATTTCGAAATATCAATACTAAATAACTTTACATCTAGTGATGCATATATTAGAAGCATTGTCTGAGATTTCGGTATATTTTATTCTCGAAACATGTTTTACTTTAGAGTAATTTGATTTTCTCACATTTTTACATTATTTTTGGTTTGAAACAATTACGTGATATTCGCCGATAACCCCGCTCTTTTCGAAGTGAGATTTACTGAGATTCGACTTGACCCCCTTTCTTTAAAGCCCTCACGTATTTTATTGTCGACTCCTTGAATTTGATTTGTACTCATATGTAAAGTTAATTATATGATAGCTACGTAAGTTAAAATAAGACAGTCTGTGATTCTCGATACTTCTCATAAAAAAAATGCCTAATTACCAGTATTCATGTTCATCTTTTAATTTTTCAGGCGGCATCATCGCGAGTCTGTTTTTACCAGGAGATAAGAAGAAGGAAGTAAATCTTATTTGAAATCTATTGCATTTATTGTTTATATGCATACGTTATATCTAAAATGTATAGCGCAATCGAATACAGTGTTATCACTTTTTAAAGACGGGTATTTTTAATCAGTTTATCTCAATCCATAGAAAATATTCTTGCATTTATATATATAAAGTCTGGACATACTTTAGTATCATTTTAATATATATTTCCTATATAACAATGTTTTTTAATTGTATATTTGAGTTTGATAAATTGATGAATAAATAAACAAATGTTGTCACGGGACGCCTGACAGATGTAAAACAAAGAAATTGTTCGAATCGAACGAATCTCAAATTCTCGAATTCTCAAATTACACTATAGGTAGGTTGTAGGTGAGTTCAGTGCGTCAAGAGAGATTGTGCACAGTCACTTGCGCATAGCATCGCATCACCATGTCTCACACACTCGCCACGCCAACAATAGGATTACCCGCGCCTATAGATGTTTCACATCAAAAAGGTATAAGGGAGTCAAGAAATAAAAACTCTCATATTCAATTTTAATTTACATTTTTTGTAACTTATTTTACAATTCTCAGTTTTGGAAAAAATATCACAATATAAAGTAAATCAAAAGTCTGAAGCATAACTTCACAATTCATAGCAAGATCTGGTTACTCTTAACCCTTAGAAAATACATTAAAGTAGGCTGGGAGCCTAACAAAGTTGCTTATCTACAATCACTAACACAATAGAAAACGGAAAAATGTATGGAGATGACATCTGAACGCTATATCACGTGATATATTTTATTGTAACATTCATTGTACATATATCGTACTAAAAAAATATTCTACAGAATATGGTGTCTTATAAACGGATATTTTTATAGGAAAGCAACGTTATCCAACTTAGGTCATGATAAGGTGCTTATGTACGTGAAAGCTATAATAAAGAACTGACAAGAAACTCCATCTGATTTATTTTTTCATGATACATATTTATAACCGATTTCGAAAAAGGAGGAAGTTACTATGTTCGGTTGTATGTATATTTTTTTTTAATGTATGTTAATCGATATATCGTCCATTGTGAACTGATTTTAATGATTCTTTTTTTGTTTGATTCGGCTAAATTTGAATAAAATATTCAACCCCTAAGGGGTGAAAAATCGTTTATTTTATTATTGTCTACGTATTTTCGTATACTTGATTCAACAATTTTATTACAAACAAAGATAGTTACATTCGATGGTGGATGCACAAACATGGACGTTATTTCGACATATTACTTTTTAATTCACTCTACAGTAGCCTTTAGACATTAAAATCTGCTTGACAAGGTGCTTGAACTAACACTATTACCTAAAGAAATGTAATTGGTCTTGTTTCTAGTATTGAAACTATATTCGTCTTTAATAAATCTAGCTTATATAAATTTTTACAAACATATTATTTATCAAAGGCGGGCAGGGTTAAGATACGAAATTCCTGAAAATTGGGTTTTAATGAGACTCCTATATTGTGGAGATACAGTTTGCGTTCCATTCGTTACCGAAATCAGCGTATTAAGATCATAGTTTAAAACTGATAAAACTAATGTAGAATTATATGTGATGTACGCTTAATTGCCTAAGAAAATCGAAAGACAACTAATTGCAATAATAGGCTATCAAAACAACATCCAAAGTTAGTACAAACTAATTACTATGTGACTACGTAATCTATACAATAACTCAAGCGGAAATACCTTAGAAAGTAAATAGTCCAATAATTGTAAAATATCACGTGTTAGATGTAAGAGAAAGCGAAGCATAACAGTTAAATATTGTCAAAAAAGCACATTGTGTTGCAGTTGCCTTTGTTTTTTTTTTATATTAAGCATAGAAAGTGTATGTAGCGCGATTTGAAACAAACAATTCTACAATTCTGTTGTTTACGTAATAATATATCACATTGAAAAAAAAATACGTGTCGATTATTTTCGATCAGAAAACAAGAAAAAAAATATTTCGACGAAAAAAAAAATTGTAAATTTCCCGTGAAATGACCCATGTATTTTAATAAGAAAACGTTCAGAGTAAATAAACTAAGCAACCACCTCATTTTATCACTAAAGTTATTCTAAAAGATACACTAAAGCTAACAAGTAGATTGAAAAACTTTAAGTAATTATATAATTGAGTTTTTGGTGGGATCTTAGTCTGTTATGTAGTGGATTTTATATTTTATTCATAATCTTGTGTTATTGGACTCTATATTTTATAAATTTGGTGGTATTTTACGTAATATACTTAGTTTATTGTGCATAAGTGAAGTGAATGGAAAATAATACCATGGAGCATGAAATTCTGAGATGCCACAAAAACTCCCTGGAAGGTTCTAACAAGGAATCCACCAATTTGTTAGAATATTGACTCACATTACGCAATATTGAAATGATTGCACGACGCTTGTAATATTATTGACTACGCGACAATGGCAGTAATAATCTTAAAGATTGATTGCCAAAAAAAAGTAATTATATAATGTTGCCCTTGGCGCCTATTTTACTCAAATTAAATTTACTCAGTACTCACTAGTCGCGATCTAGTTATTAATTCAGATTTATTAAAACAAACAGGTACAAGGGTCGATGTTTACATCCTTCAATATTTCTACATTGTACTACAAATTAAATACTTTCTGTGTACAAAGAACCGTAAGCTAAATATCTATTAGTTTAACCTAATTACGCATTTGACAAAAACAAAGTTATAGCAAAGATGACCGAATATCAGCTTCTAGGTGCTAATTTCACATAACTACAAGTTATCAGTTCCTGGAAGTTGGCCCTGCATATTTCCACCCATTAGAGACTTAAGTAAAGGATAGGCAAACGTAGGCAAACATCTAACTTCATTTAATTCGTGTTATTACAAAAAAGTTAAATACGTATTTAATACTTGCTTTATAATATAAGTACTTTCGTATTAAACACACAGCGCTCGCCGAATGTTCGACATCTTGCTCTTTTATCTCTGCTTGGTTAGGTTAGCATAGACTTGTAAAAAAGGATAACACGAGCTTGAGTGTAAACTAATCTAAATAAGGAAGTCGTTATAAAGTAATATTTTCTGTTACTCAACTCTGTGTGGACATCAACACTAACATAACTTATAAACATGAAAAAGTAAATATCAGATCATTTTATTACATTATCATATTAAATAATCTTACTAAGACAATTTAGTTCCTACATTTTATGTCCACAGTAATATAAAGTTATTCACAATATATTAAAAATTATGACGAATGTCGAACTGTTCTTCGCAACGTGTAATATGCTATTATTCTGAATATGACCATTTCAATTAACATTATCGTTATATCAATCCAGTAGTTGTCGCCTTTTAAATCGAACAGCTTGATAACGTCCTTTGGATCTCTGAAAAAAAAAACAGAGTAATATAAATTCTTCTTTGATTTTCCAATAACTAGTGATTGAAATTCGATCACCATTCAGTCAATTCTCATGTCTTATTGTTAGGAACAAACAGAAACTTTATCCGAAAAGAATTCTTGTTAACACTAGAGCTAGTCAATATCTACTAAACACAAAGAAAAGAAATTCTCTTTGCGCGTATCAGTGTGTACACGTAGTGGAACTTTTTTTTTTGTTTTAGTATTAATAATGTACGCTATAAAAGAAGAACGTAGCTTTCTAACAGAAAAAGAATTTTCACAATAATTTATTACCTCGTGCAACGATTTCATAATAAACTAGCTGACCGAATCGAATCATTAGTACCAAGGGTTTCCCGAAAACAAAACTTTACCTCTGTTTATAATATTAGTATAGATATAACATTGTATGGTGATTGCAAACATCTCAACTAATTATTTTAATCGTAGTATTAAAAAAATAGTAGTATTTAAAAAAATAATGTTCTCAAATATCGAGCGGCCTAACCAAGTTGCTTATCGACAATCACTAACGCAAATAGAAAACGGAAAAATGTATGGAGATGACATATCTGAACGCTATATCACGTGTTTTATCACGTAATTCACGTTATATAGCGTTCAGATATGTCATCTCCATACATTTTTCCGTTTTCTATTTGCGTTAGTGATTGTCGATAAGCAACTTGGTTAGGCCCCCAGAACTCTAATTGAGATTTTTCTCCTACAATGCAATGTAACGATTATCTAGGGTTATGTTTTAGGAAAAAAATCTTGTTTGTTTAACAACGCCTTATTTAGTTGCAATTTTGATGGTAAACATTAAAATGTAAAAAAAAATTGACTTATTTTTTGACATCCGCCGCAGTGTGCATCATACAGATTATTTCGTTTCTAATGTCAAGAACATAAGATATGAGGCTGAGAATGTGTATATCAGAAATGTTTATCTCAAAATTTCAAGTTTATAAATAAATATACCTATAGCTTTTAAGTACATAAAACATATAAGGAACATTTTTTATAAAATAAAATAAATATAACAACGTATAAGTGACAGTTTCTTTTATAGATTTTTTCAGCTTTGTCTACATTATTAGTGTATCTTTAGAATCGTTATGGTTTGGAAATCTATGAATACAAAATGCTTTATAAAAGACAGATACATACAACAATAGAATTTAACCTACTTATTAAATTTTATACTTTTAATTCAACTAATTGACAATCATGCATACAATTGTCATGTAACCGTAGCTCAATTGTAAAGTACTGTAAATTGTATGGACTGACGAAGACGTCGCGTCGATTCGTAACCCAATGATTTTTTTTTTTATTTGTTGTTGCTTAACATACATAGGGAGATGAAATATAGCTCAATTTTTTTACCAAAAACCATCAAGACTTTTATTAACTACAAATCTTTGACTTTAGACCGTTATCTTAGAGAACCTCTTGCGTTTTATGGGAGAAAAGTATCCTATATGTATCTCTATAATTTTAGTTATCACTGTGTCAAGTTTCGACAAAATTGGTTCAGTACTTTCCGAGTGATACGTATTAACAGGGACAGACAAATAGACAGATAGACAGCCAAAAAATGTAAATAGATTATTTTTGGCTTCTATATCGATAACAATGTCCACCCCGATCATAATTTTCAAAAAATATTTAATCTACAAATTTCACCCAGTTACAATTTTATTATATGTATATGGATACATTTTTAAGGACAATTAAAGTAGGATTCATCTATATAAATATATCCAAACATAGAACAATTACCTGGGGGTCACACAATTAAAATATCTTGTGTGGGATTCAAACCCGCAATACGGCACGGTGATTATACTTAAATTATTATATTGTTTGTGCATTATTTTGTTGGTATGTAGTTGTTCTCTTTTTGTTGAAAATATGAAATTAAATTCTCTTTAGCCCGAAACATTTAGTACATTTTTAAAAAGCAACGTTTATGCATAATTGAATCTACTATGAATAGATAATATGTAAAATTATTCTACACTGAGAATTAGGGATGATCTTAAGTGTAACTGCCGAAATACCATTATCTTAAAAGCTTAATAATTACGTTACCTAAGCAACCATCAGATTCGACGATGTATTTTATATACAAACGCGTGTTAATTATAAAATATAACTTACTTTATATGACAATAAGTAATTGATTCCGGACAACTGAGATTATGCCTTCCATTAGAGTATATAGATAATACTAGAGCTTCAAATGTTTGCCTCAAGAAAGACAAGTATGATACAGCCCGCATCACTGGACCCATGTGTGAAAACAGCACTAGGAAACCGGCGAAAATCAACAAAGTGCATGTTGTGATCGCTCCCACAAACGTCCCGTTCTGGAAAGTAAAAAAAGCTTGCTGTAGGTTCTCCACGTCTTAATTAATGATCAGTTTTAAATCTTGTCAATATATCTGGACTTTACTTTTCAATTTCAAGTAATTATAATTGTTAAGAAATTTTATATCTGTAAGCGAGCAATTCTTGTATATTTCTATATATTCAGGATCTCGGAAACGACGTCAGCGATTTCCGTGAAACTTAGTATGTAGGTAGTTTCGGGGACGATAAATCGATCTAGTTAGATTTCATTCATAGAAAACTTTTTTAACTAAGCTTTCAGGCGATTAAAAAATATAGCTAGAATATGAAGGTAAATTTAGCCGCGGCTGTCAAAACAAATATAGCTCAGATGGAAATTGGTTGCTTCGAAAGTCCGTGTAACCCCAGATCTAATCCGAGTGTATATAAATTTTGTTTTTGTAAAAAATGATAATTTTGCAAGGCAAACCTAATAATTTATTTTAACTAAATAAATATTTTTATTATTATAATTATAAGAGAGGTATCTTTTTTAATATTTTGTTCATGTGAAGAAATGCTAATTTTGTGAGATACTAACCTAACAGTTTATTTTAATTTTATAATGTTTCTTAAAGAACCGAGCTAGGCTCGGTCGCCCAGGTACTTGTCATTATAAGTGACGGTACAAATGCAAATTGGAGCTGTTTCAGAGATTCTCACTATAAAAGAATATATATATACAAGAATTATTCATTTAAATGTATTACATATCCAGTTTACTTGATTAAAATCATGTCATATACTACCAACAGCAACATCGACATAAATATTATCACTAAAAATACACTCATCAAAAGAGTCTAAGCAACATGTACTAATTTAAATTTTAGGATGGTTCTTCACATTATAACGTTGTATTTTATTTTTAAAATAATATCTTTAGGTTCTATGATGTAAAAATAACAGCTGTTGTCTTTATAAGTTCTTTTAGTAACAGAAATGAACAATATTAGAATATACTGTAGAAACTAAGATACATAAGAAACTAAACTTTTTTTTTTACAAAATGAAATTTCTAAAGAAAATGTATTTATTGTGAACGAATAGAACAATTTAATACAAAGTATGGCCTCCTCTGCTATTCAGAACTTGTCGGCAACGATTATTCATTGAATTAATGAGACTGTTTATGTCATCTTACGGTATTCGCTCCCAATGGAATTGTAGCAAATCCTTCAGCTGTTCGGTTGTTGTCGCTCCGTCCAAGTCCTTCAAAACACGTCTCTGGAGCATGTCCCATGCGTGCTCGATGGGGTTGAGATCTGGCGATTGTGCAGACCAGGGCAATACCCGGATGTTATCCGTTGCAAAGTTTTCACTGGTTCGCCGAGCTGTATGTGAACGCGCATTGTGATGCATTAACCTAAAATCGGAGCCAAAGGTTTGTGCAAATGGGTAGACATAAGGTTTGAGAATATCCTCAATGTAATTTTCAGCATTCATGTTTCCATTTACAAAAACGAGCTCAGTTCGCCTGTTCTTCATAATACCCGCCCATAACATAACTGTTGAGCTGCTGTATTTATGAACTTCCTGAACGCACCTGAGCCTTTCAGTATTTCCGGGCCGACAATACACTCGCACCTTTCTTGTATCACGCTTAAACCCGAATCGCGACTCCTCGGAAAACATATTTTTATCCCAATGTTCCTGGGTCCATGTTATGCGTTCTCTACACCATTCATATCGACGAGCGCGATTCCCGTGACGTATCAGAGGGCACCTGATTGGGCATCGAGCTCGTAGGCCGTACTCATGCAGTCAATTTCGTACAGTTTGAGGACTTACATCAACACCACTTGAAATTTGTAGCCTCAAACTTATCTCTCGAGCGGTTAACATCGGCTGGCGTCTTGCAGTCAGTTGTATGTACCGGTCTTGCCGAGTGGTTGTACTCCTTTTACGGCCTGGATGCTGTTCAGCGGGTTCTCCTGTATTATTGTAGCGCTGCCAAAGACGACAAATAACACTTTTATGAATGCCAAAATGTCGAGATACCTGAGATTGATTACTTCCCGCTTGCAACATCCCTACAGCTCTTTGCATTTCATCTGCCATCAAATGACGTCGCTTCATGACGTAAAGAATATCTAACAATTCAATTTTGTCGCTAACTTTATTTAAATCTATACTAATATTATAAAGCTGAAGAGTTTGTTTGTTTGTTTGTTTGGTTGAACGCGATAATCTCAAGAACTACCGGTCCGATTTGAAAGTTTCTTTTAGTGTTAGATAGCTCATTTATCGAGGATGGCTATAGGCTACATATCATCACGTTAAAACCAACAGGAGTTGAGCACTAATGGAGAATGTCAAAAAAACGAGCTATTTTTTAAGCTTCCGCTGCGTGTTAATGTCAGTATTATATGCGTTGCCATGGTAACGCGATAACATTCTATCGGAAATATTTTCATGGTTTATTTTGTGTTCCTACTCAAAAAGTTTATTCTACGTTAGTTTTGTTTTCAAATTTTAATTATACGTGGTACGTTTGTATCGGAAACATTTGTAAAGTTTATTTTGTGTTGTTATTCAAATAGTTTAGTAGTAATAATATTCGTCCAATAAGACTGGCGAAGGAATTGATCCATACTACCAATTCTGAAGTTATCAATTTAGGTAATTGTTATGTATTCTTTAGCCAGTTTTATTTTATGTCTAAGTTAATGAAAAGGTATAAGCGATAAATCTTCTATATAATATTTCGTAAATTTTTATCTTCTTAATTTTCAAAACCAATTCATTTCACTTACGCACAATAAACAAACATTAAATTACATAAAACGCTGCCAATTTAACATAATATAGAGTCAAGTAACACGAAATTATGAATAGAATGTGAAATCCACTGCATGACAGAATGAAATTCCGCCAAAAACTCCTCAAAAAGTTTATTGTACGTTAGTATTGTTTCCAATTTTTGATTTGTGATATATTACGTATTATAAAAATAAAGTGTGTGTGTATGTAATATTAAAATAAATACTTTTTGGTGAATACATATATCTGTGGTGCTAAAAATATCAAAAAAAAATTTTATTCTGTCGATACGTCTGTTTGTTTATTTGTTCCGAGTAATCTCCAAAACAGCTGGACCTATTTGAACGTTTTTTTTTTCTTAGAAATGATTACGCTATTGGCCTAGCAAGGTCTTAACAGCTTCACCGGACTACAAGTAATATTTGAACGGGAATTTTACGGACAAATAAGTAACTAATTAGCTGTTTTATTTTAAGCTAGCGGGTTCAGCAAACGTTGCCTGCCCTGATAATAAGACAAACTATACCTAAACCTTGTCCAAGAATCATTTTATATATTAATGAAAACGACATGAAGATGCGTTTTGTAGTTTTTGATCTTATCGCGAACAGACATATAGACAGACGTGGAACAGGACTTTGTTTTACATAGTAGTGATGAACTGTTATCCGTTACAGTAGATGATGTGCGTGTCATACTTACAAATATGTTTGAAAGAGTGTTATTGTTATTTACACATCTAATAACAATTTTTAATATTTTTTAATAAATTCAAAAAACGCGTGTAACAGCTAGTGGTTGATAAAATTATAAAATCAAGACTAAACGTAGCAATTAAAACGCACTTAAATTCAAAGAAATTCGCAGTCATTTGAATTTTATGAAAAAACAAAACATAATCATTTTTTTTTTTACAGCCAGCCTGTATGTCATCAATAACAAAAAAGTTTACTTACCTACGCACTTTGTTTGAGTAAATACTTAGAAATTAATTAATATAAATGGTAAAATTTGTAATATCACGCATGTTGCTTAGACTTTTTTGATGTGTGTAGTTTCAGAAAAAGAAAAACTAAAAACAATGAATTTATGAACTATGTACCTACAAAGATTACATCAGCTTATACAAGACTGAATTCTGATTCATAGATATGAAATATATTCAAATCATCAGACAATATTTCGTTAGATGATGTACAAGAAAGAACTGAGTAATTCTACGCGTTCTTAATGCCCACCAAGAACAAAAAACTTAAAGCGCATTATTTGTACAAAAACGAGCAATAAAAAGAAAGTAAGGAGGAAAAAGATTTGGGTATGTTCTATTTTATTTCAAAATTATAGTATTTTTATAAAACCTTTGAACTGAAAAGAAAGAAAGAAACAAATTGCTAAAGAAATTTTAAATAAATTATTAGAAATGATACATGATAGACATAGAAAACGTCTATCTGCCCGGCGCGATGTCGAGTGGTATTGGTAGAATATCACATGAATATCAATATCCCGCAGTAATATAAGTAATAGTACCTGGGCAACCAAGCCTGGCTTGGTTCTTTAAAAACATTTTAAAATTAAAATAAACTGTTAGGTTTGCCTTACAAAATTGACATTCTTTCACAAACAATAAAAAATAAATAATGTATCTCTTCTGCTGTTACTCGGATTCGAACTGGAGTCACACGGATTTTGGAAGCAACCGATTTTCATCTGAGCTATTTTTGTTTTGACAGCGCCGGCGAAATTTACATTTATATTCTAGCTTTATTTTTTCATTGACTGAAAACTCAATTAAAAAAAAGTTTTCTGTAAATATAATCTAGTTAGATTGATTTATCGTCCCCGAAACTACCTACATATTAAGTTTCACGGAAATAGATGACGCCGTTTCCGAGATCCTGAATATATACAAATATAAAAATATACAAGAATTGCTCGTTTAAAGGTATTAGAATTGACTGAGAACTCAGTTAAAAAAGTTTTCTGTAAATATAATCTGGTTAGATCGATATATCGTCCCCGAAACTACCTACATATTAAGTTTCACGGAAATAGATTGTAGTCCGGTGAAGCTGTTAAGACCTTGCTGGGTCAATAGCGTAGACATCTCGAAAAAAAAAAAAAAAAAAAACGGAAATAGATGATGCCGTTTCCGAGATCCTGAATATATACAAATATAAAAATATACAAGAATTGCTCGTTTAAAGGTACTAGAAGATAGATAGATAGATAATACACGTAAACAATACACCACGCCGTTTATGATGTCTTTCAAAATATGCAATTGTATACAAGCGTGTACAACGCTTGGACCAGAGCTAGTATTAGGTAGTGTAATATACAATGAGGAATCTGAGAATATTAGAAACACTGTATAATCAATTCTATCTCATTCTCTCGCACGTTTAATTCTATTTTTGTCCTTCTTTTAACGTCGCTTTTTCGTGTCATTGTTGACTCCCTTTTCATCTAGTTTCAAATCACAATGGGGCTATAGAAGTTTCCATTTCAAATTGTTTGGCTTCGTCGGTATTCATCACAACGTGGGGCGCTAAAACCCAAAAGGGAGCTGTTATATTGCCATATATTAACTAATCAGATGCAGTAGGTTCTTCTGTCTCAGTGAGTTGTCACTGTGTTGTAACTTATTCCCTTGGGTAATGGAAAACACAATCTAATATGTTCTAACCGAATTTAACAAAACAAAACAGTAGCTTATTAAATTTATTAATACAACAAAATGTCCTTAGTAGCAGATAGACAAATAGTTATATTAATGACAAATAGTTAGGCGCGCAATTAAAAATGCTATACAGCCTGTGGAAGCGGTAACTACAACGTATGCTATATTTGCATAACGAAATTTTTCCTCGTCAATATCCGAGCTTCTCATTGTAAGATTAGCATCCACGCTAATATTGAGCTAAAATCGTTCACTTCTTATATATTTTTTGTTAAACTGGAAATTTTGAACATGCTGAGAGTAACTCGAATAGATTCTAATACCACAGGATTTAAGCTGGATCCGATGACATTGCCGATGGCGTCTGCTATGACCGTTGCGCATGCTAACGCCAACACGAACATTGCGAATCGATTTATGTCCATTGGTTGACCGGACAATAAGTAAGACGGTGCAGCGTAGACAATACTGTACCAGATCTGTTAAAAAAATAAAATGACATGAATCTGTACATACATACATACACCATATATCCACATGATGTACTTCCTATAGTGGTAGGTCTCTCCGTGATAGTATCCCAACCTTATAAAGCTATAACAATGATCCTATTGAGTTTTTTTTTGGATCTTAGAATGGTATGTAATGAATTCTATATCTTAAACATAATCTTGTGTTAATTAGCTCTATATTTATTATATGTATAATTCTTCTGTCCATGTGTATGTGCCTGAACTCTTCCTTAGCAACTAGATAAGAGTTTAATGGAATTTTTTGTGTGTGTTCGGGGGGATTCAGTGGCTTAGATTCGCAATTGGAAACGATTTGTGGTGTCACTGTTGACTTTTAGGATTTTTTTATTATGAAGGCATGACAACGTCCGAGTATTTTGTAATGTTGGTGGTGTTTTACGCAATTTAGTTTGGTTATAATGCACAAGTAAAGTGGATAGGAAATAATTCCATGGAATATGGATTCTTGCTTATCACAAAAAGTCCCTGGAAAGTACATACTAACAAGACGACCACCACCTTGTTAGTTCATTGAAAAAATCATCAGAAACTTACTTGACAATGATCGTAATAGATTGGTTGCCAAAAAAAAAAATTAAAAAATAACTCTGTTTTGGGTTATAGAGTTTTGTTATCATTCAAACTGTACCCAGGTGACAGATTAGGGTATTTACTTCTTAATTCAGGATTTTTTTAACATTGAAGAAGAAATAATAGAAACGCCAGAACACCGATTAGAGCTGCAAGCAACGAAAACCCACAGGGAATATGTACCCATATAACTTTAATATTTTTATACCCTAATCTTGATGCCTTAGAAGTTCGAGTCTAACTTGAAAATATGTTCTGGGTCTGACTATTATTTCAAAAGTAGCTCTTGCTTGCGGCTTCGCTCGCGCTACTGTATACTTTGGCAACAATATATTTTTTCTGGATGTCTGTTTCCAATCTTTCCCTGCGTCCTTCTTTGTAACCCTGACAACATTTATGTATAATTTCGTGATTTTCAGTTGACTAGTTGAGACGTGAAAACGTAACAAACAGTCACTTTTTCATTTATAATATTATTAAAGGTCTTCGTTCAGAGCACATTCTACTGAATAGCTTTTTATATTTGATAAAACTGAAGTCGTCACCAAATTGTGACATATGTAATAGCATAGAAGATGTGTACCACATAATGTTTGAATGCATACGTAATCGAATCCAAAGACTAGCACTGGAGAATAAAATAAATGTCTCATTAAGACCTGTGGGTGTATGTAATGCCATTCTTGCTTTCCCGACATCCGAGGAAGCAAGAATGCTTTACAGACTGGTTATAGTTGGAATGAAGAACCGGTAAACTATTGATTGTTGTGTACATTTTGTTTATTGTAATCATTTTTTGTTAATCACTGGGGTGACATTGTCAATTTGTGACCAAACCCCAATTATAAATAAAGGTTAAAAAATAATAATGTATTATTGAAGACTAGCTGTGTCTGCGACTCCATCCGCATAAAACTTAATATAAAGCAAACTGTACCTAATTAAATTATCGAAATATATAAGTCTATTTACTTATCTACTTTTTTCTGGTACTTAAGTCACGTTGTCATTAAAATTACGATAACTTCTAATAGAGTGAACCGATTTTTTTGAAACCAAGACTAAATATTAATCGACGATATGCTTTATGGTTTTCTTTTCGATCATGAATTTTTATCGTGAACGCAGTACCTATTTTATGGGTGTTCATACAAACAGACAGACATTTCTAAAAATGATTGAAATGTTGCAGCATTTTTTTTCACGAAAATCTAAAGAGTACAGACACATTAGATTTACATTCTTATTATATAGATTTTAGATTTCAAAATAATAAAAATACCATCAAGTAACGTAAGCCGTATGTTCTTGTGATCTTTATGATAATTACCTCAGGACGAATATATCTGCCAAAGCTTATATAAGCTTATAACACTCGAGACCATACCTATCTTGCCTGGGCCATGCTTTTTGAATTTGACTTTTTTTTCTAATTTTTTTTTTTTTTTTTTCGAAATGACTACCCTATTGACCCAGCGAGGTCTTAACAGTTTCACCGAACTATGTTTTTTTCTAAATCCCGTTGCTGTTCATTATTATTATAGAAACATTAACAGAGAGCGCAAAATACATTTGTAATAATGACCTGAACGGCTTAATTTAAAATTCTTATGAACTAGTCATATTTAGGTCAATAGAACATTTGCTTACAAAACATATATTTATAGTCATAAAGTGACTTGAAATATACTTAGAAATTATATATGAAATAATGCAAAAACTACTTTGTAATCATATAAGTCATGGTAGATCAGGTTTGATAAATCCAGTTATTACTTTGTAGCCAAGGTTATCAACTGGAATATTTGCTATGTATTTGCACTAACAAACATTACTTTAGATGTTTAGTTATATTTTTACATGTTTTATTGTCTAACTAATTGCTGGTTTATTGAGGAGGTGTGAATCAATAAAGACACAACAGTATCATTTATATGGTATATATTTTGTATGATTTACTAAACACAACTATTACATCAATTTATGCGCACGTATTCTACGATCGGTCGGAGGGGACTGAGGCAGGCAGCGTCGGGCGTGTCTACGTAGACAAATTGCTATGCACGCGCTATACTGTGTCGCTACATCAACCACCCCCTTTTACAAAAAAAAAATATACAATAAAAAATTAATACATTTTAAAAAAGAAAAAAAAAAAATGCTTAATACTTATGCTAAAGTGTCACGACATTCGCTACAGTCATTTTTTTTTTCTCGAACTGACTACGCTATTGAACTAGCAAGGTCTTAACAGCTTCACCGGACTACATTGCTACAGTCATTGTGCTGACTGCGCTGTGTATGTAATGTGATCGTCAATCGAGCCACCGCGTGTGCTCGTGTCGTATTATTACTTACGTTGCAAATACAGCTTTACGTGACGAACTACTTTCAAGTTATACAATGCAATAATTTAAAGGAAATTCAACGATAAAATGACTTATTTGATACACATTATAATACACGTAATATGAAAAAAATACACACACAGAAAAATAATACAAATGCAAATTACAAAATACGAATGTTAAAAAAAAAATGTATATTTATTCAGATATTATTTGGAGGCATATATATTGCACTATTAAAATTACGCTCACACGTTTTACACGTACTGGGTGGCAACAGGCGCGGTATTTGTTGCGTTTGAATTACTCACAACCGCTGCAGGTGCTGTCACCGGCTGAAGCACTTGAACATGGTTAAGAGGAGGTGCTGCCCCGCTAGTTTCGAAACGAAACATTCCCTCACGTGGCTGCGGAAAAGTTGAGCAACGCCTTTCCGTATCCTACGTATCAGCATACACGCGACGACGAATATGAGTAGTCCGACTATTGTCATAGTCAATAAAGTCTGTCGCGACATATGAGCTTTAACTTCTGTAGAATTTTGAGCTATAATTATTTGCTCATCTTTAGAATGTGGACTGCCCATTTTCACTGATATAATAAGCCGTGTTAAAACTCTAAAATCTATATAATAAATGAATGCTCCAAATCATATCTGCATATAAAGTAAACATATTTAACCTAGATAAAAATCAGCATTACATGCTATAATAACGTATACTTTGAAGAGAAAAGAATAATAATTTCATTTCCATACAATAATAAGGCTTGAGTCAACACCATTAAGTATTAAATATACAATGGTTACACATTTAAAATATTTACTATTACGATATCCATAGTATGGATGTGACTTACTGATGTAATTTTTAAATGTTGTTGATTAGTAAAAAAATATAAAATATACTAAGAAAATGAGAAATTACTTTTACAGGTTAAATCGTACGGGTGGACGAACTACTCGACCGCTTCGGGTTGTCTTAAAAGATGTTTGATCACTAAGTGTGACCGAAGTAGTCGTAATGTTACTACTCGTACACGGAATATCCACATTATGATCGTCGTTTAATAAATAAGCAGGTTTCAGACGATCAATAGAAACGTTGATCTGTCTATTAGGTAATTGTATCTTATATACCTTGTTATTTCTACTTATTATTCGAAACGGACCATCATATGGAGTTTGTAATGGTTTACGAACCATGTCGTTTCTAATGAATACGTATTCACAAGTTTTTAGATCTGGATGAATGAATAAAGTCCGGGAATCGCGCTGTCTAGTCGGTACGGCTCTTAGTTTGCGTATTTTGTTACATAACTCATGAACGAGTGTAATAGGATCAGAGGCTTCGGATCGTGACGATACGAAAAATTCGCCAGGCAATCTTAGGGTGCGTCCATATGTTAGCTCTGCGGCACTAAGATTGCAATCACTACGTAGTGTGGTTCTGAGTCCTAACAATACCGTTGGTAACTCATCTACCCAAGTCATAGTGTTAAGGCGGGTTTTTAACGCGGCCTTGAGAGACCTATGCCACCGTTCGATCGCTCCATTGCTCTGTGGATGATAAGGACTGCTCCGTATCTTATGTACACCCATGCATTTCAGTAACTCGGCGAATAATCCACTCTCAAACTGACGGCCTTGATCGGTCGTCAAGAATTTACAAATACCAAATCTCGTGAACCACCCATCGTAGATAACTGTAGCTACCGTCTCGGCCGTAATTTCCTTGAGAGGAAAAGCCTCAGGCCAATGCGTAGCTCGGTCTATAATGGTAAGTAGGTATCTGTATCCGTCCCTAGAATAGGCTGATTAACTGCTGCTAACACGAATGTCCATCGGTATCGTCTACGCATTTTTAGGTCTAACACCAAAGTTTTTACACCAAAAGTACGTATTTCTGTTCCGTTGACAGCATACAGTTTATAATCGGTACTACTATCACTATTTGACTTACGTGCAGGTAGTACTGATACGTTGGCACCAGTATCTACTAAAAATCGAAATCCAGTTGATCGGTCCGTGACACAAAGACGGTTGTTAGATACGTTGGTACAGGAATCCGTCACAGCTTGTACCTTCGCTAGTTTCCCTCGTTGGGTTTTGTAATTACAAGATGATATTTGGCCTCGTCCGATAGCTAATTGCGTGGGACGACGCGGCTACCGAAGCGTTTTTAAAATGTAAACAGAGTCTCCGGGAAGCCGCGATTTTAACCTATCCCGTGCCTAACACACCTTTGGCGTTAATGTGTGACGCATCAAATTCCTGCTTTGGAGGAGTCTTACAACAATTAGTCGACGGTCATTGGAAACCTTTAGGTTATTTTTCGCGTAAATTAACAGATACACAGACTAAATATAGCACATATGACCGCGAAGTACTTGCTATTTATCTGTCGATCATACACTTCAGGAAAATATTCGAAGGTAGAGCGCTTACCATCTACACAGATCATAAGCCTCTAACGTTTGCATTTTCTAAATTATCAAGCGACAAAGAGACTCCGCGTAGAACAAGACAACTTAGTTATATTAGCAAGTTTACGACCGATATTCGTTACATAGTTGAAAATGATAACTTGATCGCCGACTCGTTAAGTAGAATAGAGACGATAACGTGTCCAAGTAGCTTGGATTTCGCTGGAATTGCAACCGCACAGTGCGACGATACCTACGTCACACACTGGCGACCGGACGCAAGTAGCAACGTCATCATTAAAAAAATATTCGTACCTAATATTGCAACACATATTTTTTGCGAAGTATCAACCGACAATATTAGACCGTATATACCGATAGCGTTTCGTAAGTTAGCGTACGACTCAGTACATTCTCTAAGTCATCCTGGAATTAATACTACACGTAAATTAGTATGCCAGCGATTTTTCTGGCCGGGCATGAATAAAGACGTAAGTAAATGGTCGAAAACCTGCATACAATGCCAGAAGGCGAAGGTTCAGCGTCACACTGTGTCGTTTTTAGGACAATTCGCCACAGCCGATCGCTTTGAACACATTCATACTGACATTGTAGGACCACTAACGATCACGTCGGGGTCACCACTTTACCTGTTTTATTGTCTAACTAATTGCTGGTTTATTGAGGAGGTGTGAATCAATAAAGACACAACAATATCAGTTATACGGTATATATTTTATGATTTGCTAAACACAAATATTACATCAAATTATGCGCACGTATTCTACGATCGGTCGGAGGGGACTGAGGCAGGCAGCGTCGGGTGTGTGCCTCGCAATTTGTCTACGTAGACAAATTGCTATGCACGCGCTATACTGTGTCGCTACATATTATTATATCTTTTTTTATTATTAAGCCATGACAAGCTGACCAGATAGTAAGTAAGGACACATCGTTACAATATACGTAGCAATGCCTGGCAACGAGCCATCAAAAATCAACTACAACCACCATAAGGTATTATGCCATCATGTCTATTCCATATTCTACTAGCCGGCGGACAATATCTATAATAATATTATAAAGAGGTAAAGTTTGTGACGTTGTAGGGGGTAATCGTAGGAACTACTGGTCCGATTTGAAAAATTCTTTCAGAGTTATATAGCTCATTTATCGAGGATGTTTATGCACCATCACATTAAGACCAACAGGAGCGGAGAAGAATGTTTCAAAATCAGGATTATTTTTTTCATTGAAAGCTTCCGCTGCGTGTTAGTGTTAGCCTAAAGTAACTATTCCACGCGAACGAAGAGGCTAGTTAGTTATAGAGAACGTTGAAATAAAAATAAATATTTATTCTGCCATCCAAAAGGAGGTGCATCTGCTGCTTTATTTGAATATTTAGTTATGTATTTATGGTATTAAGAATCAGGGAAAAAGTACCAGGCTACAGGGTTATCCATTATTCTTAAATTCGTGTTTTATTCAAATACGCTGTTTTATTTACGGCGGCAGTGTTGCATATTTGAAGACACGGTATTGATCATAACATCATTATCAGAATTAACAGAGGCATCTCAGGGAAGGAGGGACAATTATACTAGCAATTTTCTTATTAAATAATTCATTTATTTAGGAATGAGAAAATTATAAATATAAACATTTTAAACACAACTTTCATATTCTAGTTCTAATTTTGGAGAAATAATAGCTAGCTAGAATTTAGAATACGTTTCTCATTCCAATCACGTTTAAAATATCTGTAGAACAATCATATACTATATATTTAATGTCAACCAAACATAACCTGGATGTATAAATGTCCAAAATTAGAAGTAATGATGGCTCAGTAGTTGGCCTGTTGGGACACTACGCCGATCGACGTAGGTTAGTATATTATAAGATAATATTGTGATGAGACCATAGTACAATTACCACTATCAGGCTTTTTACCCAAGTAATGGCTAGCTACCACTCAAGTTGAAAATCGGTCTCGAAGCACAACTAGCACTACTCCAGTTACTTTACGACTATGGCTAACTAGTCCCTCTCTAGCTTAGTTTCAGTTTCTGTGTTTACTATCTTGTGGAAGGAATACCAAGTGGAAGTGGATATATAGTATACGTAAACAAAATTGGACATTAAAGATAATTAATGGAATTATATGGAAAGGATCAAGAGACAAAGAGAGAAGAGGGCGTCAATGGAAGATGTGGATAGAGGATATAAAATCGATATCAGGAAACGAATGGATATGTGGAGTTAAGAACATAGAGGTGTGAAAAAAGCTGGAAGAGGTCTTTACCTAAGTAAGAGCTCTGATCAATGGTAATAATGTCAGTGTTCAGGAACTATTATAAATGTATATAATTTTCAATATTCTCGTTCATATGCATAGGGAAAAATTAAATTTATGTTTAAAATTTCACATAATAACTTTAGATCCCAAAAATAAGCTTTTTGGTCCATCTTTGGCCAAATCGTCATTTAATATTCCCACCTTGAATATGGTGAAACACTAAATCTTATAAAGTAAAAAAAAATAAGCTAATAATAATATTGAGAAAAATATATTAAGAGAATTGTAGACCAACATAACACCGTCAGTTGGTGTTAGATTTTAGATTTTGAAATGGTCGCAGTTCCTTTTAATTTGCACTATTATGCCTGTATGTAAAGAAACCTTCGACTCCACGAATTAATACGCAAAGAGGAGCTTCGGGCTTGTCGAACATATTCACCTCAGTATGAATTATGAAAAATTGTTACCTGAATCGGAATTCCAGTAACTAAAACAGCCGCGTAATACGTTTTCAAGCTATACCAATTGTTGAAGTTTTCCTTCTTCAGTACAGGTAGCTCTAATGGAACTGAAATAATATTACTTTATTTAATTAATAAGTAACACATACTGTAGTGTATTTGTGTATTCTCGGCGTATCTTAATTTCACTTCAACCAATCATAAAACTAATTCAATAATGTATTTTAAATAGCATGTTACCAAAATAACCGTTTCCTGTGTAACAAATATTGACTATATATACAAATATTGACTCACACATAACAACCACGAATGAGTTCACATGCATACTTTTTCTTGCCATCGTAATTGAAATTGCTTTAAAATGGCGTCTAGTCAGTAGGACGGTTGCTTGTTCAATATTTTATTTATCAGCTGGCTCTACACGCAGAAGCTATTACTGGTTTCATGCCCAGGGTAGTGCCACCCGACCCACAAAAACACTCGTGTGAAATAACAGTGCTTGCATTGTTTCGTGAGTGTTAGCGCCGGAGGATCACCTTTCTCCCCCTCTTTTCCCCCTCTCCTAGCCTCATTCTCCCTCCCTTGCGACTCCCCTAGTGTTGTTAATAAACATTCAATTATTTTTTCCAAAGTAATTTACAGAACATCTTATTAATATTATAAATGCGGAATGTTAATTTATTTGTTTGTTACTCTTCACACCTTAACTACACAGTTTAATTAAATCATGAAACTCTCCATATATATTGACTAGAAAAGAAAAAAGCCTATGAAAAAGAACGTAGGAATCTCTCTTAAAAAAAGTTCTGTTCTCGAATATTGTGTAAATCTACATAAATAGATGCTGAGGTAGACACCATATTTTTATTACAAAAACGGGCAGTTTGAGCAATATATAATATGAGACCTCGCGAATCATTAAAAACGAAGTTCCAGGAATTCGGTATCTTAACTCTACCAGACCTCCCTAGACTACCAGAAATTGTAAAAAAATTGGTCGTCCCATGTTTTAGACTTAGTAGAACCAGTAATAGTTTCTTAGGTAATAGTGTTAGGTCTTGCAATAAAGTCCCAAAACATGTTACCGATTTGCCGGACTGTAAATTTAAGCGCCACGTCAAGCGAGTTTTAGTTTCAAAAGGATGTTATAGAGTGGATCAGTATGTGAACGAAAGTGATGTCTGGAATTGACTCCTCTCTGTGCATCCACTATAAGCTATCGTATTGGAAATATATGTTAAAAAAATGTACCCGATCGAGTTTCTAGCCGGCTCTTCTCTATAGCTGGGTCATTTTCCGAACCGGTGGTAGTTTTTGACGTTCATAAGCGCCTTATTAGGGCCTAAACTGAATAAAGTATTTTTGATTTTGAAACGCGAACGAAACTGCGACTACTATTTATTACTATTATATTACGGTTTCTTCTTCATTAACAAAATGACATGGTTTTCTACATATTTACAAACATTATGACTCAAAAGATAAAAGCATGTATTAGCAAGACCAAATGACCTTACATCTGAGTACAGCGGGCATCATTGACGTGTAGCTTAAATAGACGCAGGATATGAGGAAGTAGCCGACGTTGCTTATAGTTTTAGATGCATCGTTACCAGCGTCTTTATACAACAGTCCCAGCAAAACTCCGATAATTAAGTGTACTAATACTTTGAGATGAGTCACCGTCTGAGGAAAAATAATTATACCATATATAATTTAATTGGATTACTTTGTACTCGATTTTTTTTTCTCGAACTGACTACGCTATTGACCTAGCAAGGTCTTAACAGCTTCACCGGACTACTAAGGCGAGCGCTTAAGGCACTCAGCCGATTTTATATTGGCAACCAAATCAAGGGTGCACGGCAAAAATCGCGACCTAACTTAGCAAACCTAGCTAACTATTCATATATGTTTGAGTTGTTGAAACGTATATGTGTACCAAGCATATCCGCCTCAACAACTAATTGATTCTCAAGTAATATGTACAATTTATTAAGGCTTAAATTAGAGTAAATAGTTAAGTTAGACTGATTTATGGGGATTAAAGATTCCAAATTCTCAATAACTTATTCTCTCTTGTAACCTATAATTTTACGAGTAACTTTAAAACGTTTTTCATAAAATGCTGTATTATTTTAAATTTCCAAAAACAAAATAATAATCTAATATAAGTTCCACAAAAATATATTAATTATATAAATATTTAACTATATTGTATAGGAAACTAGAATTTGTTTTTCACGTCACATCAATGCTTAAAAAAGGGGGAAAACTTATTCTTAATAGATTCTTCTTATATTAAAAGTTATATAAAAACTGTTGACGCACGGAAGATGCTAAAAAATAAGTACAGCTGTCAGAACTTACTAACAGTTAGTTGCTTGGTAACAAATTTTCAACTTGTTACTATAATATTACCTTACTTTGGTTCAATACAAAGTTTTCTTTTTCCAGAATCTCAAGTTCATTGTAAGGTTTTAAGGAATCTACATCGATAAACGCGTTGTTCGAATATTCATCATTGCTCCAAATTACCAGGCTATTTTATAACTCCTATATTTACCCATATTTTTCAACATAACAATCTATACTAATATGATAAAGCTGAAGAGTTTGTTTGCTTGAATGCGCTAATCTCGGGAATGATTGGTCCGACTTGAAAAATTATTTCATTGTTAGATAGCTCATTTATTGAGGAAGGTAAGTAAAATGATGAATGTTCCAAAATTGGGGTTAACGTAGGTATTATTTAAAAATATTTTCAACCTATTACGTAAAAGAAGTCGCGAGTTAAAGTTAGCGTTAGCTCAAAGTAACTATTTCACGCGGACAAAGTCGCGGGCAGAATCTAATAATCTATAAAGCAAAAGTTTGTCCCTTTGTAAGAGCTAATATCTGGAGCTGTTCATTCAATTTTAAACATACTCTCACTAGTAGAAAGTTACGTTGTCCTGAGTGACATAGCTATATATTGGAATGAAGTTCTTTATCGCGCGTTGTGAAAGGGGGCTAGACGGAAAAAATTCTTACGAAAAGTTGTCACGACATTTTTTGCTATTGTAAGCTGTGCGGCGTCGCATGTTTCCCTGTCTGTCTCTCTCTCTGTCTCTCTCTCTCTTATAGAAAGCAAGCCAGATATTTTCATTTCTATTTCGCATTGAACAGTGTGGTGTCGCGACGATTATTTTTGTTGAGTGTATACAGGTTTTTTGTAAATAATAAATAATAAAAAAAATAATAATAATCATCCCAAACATATGTTTCCTACTTCAGTTACCACAAGCCAATTATTACGAAAATTGAGCCTACTGATTAAGTTTATATAACATTATATTTGTTAATAATAAAAAAAATATTATTATAACTTAAAAAAAATAAAATTTTATTGCAATTCCTTCACTAATTAATCGAAAGGAACTTCGTTCCATCCGGGTGTCCCTTGACACCTCTCAAGTTTTTATTTTTATTAATTTTCGTGTGGCTATTTAAGCGTATGTCTAAGGAGGGAGGGGAGAGGAGAGGAGGGGAGGGGAGTTGGGCCACCGTCGCTTTCACTGACCAAACGAGACGCAACAATGCAAGTACTGGTCACGTCGGTTTTATGTGAGAGGAATGTACTACCCCAGACGAGCTGACCCATTCACGCTGAAACCAATAGTAGCTTCAGCGTAGCTCTACCACCTAAAGAAGAAGACATATATTGTTATTTATTTCTCTGATGCTGACTACTAGATGGCACTGTAGTTCTTAATTTACCTTTCTGTTTATAACCCAGGCATAACTTCTCTTATAACAACAAATATCAATTACAAGAAGTAGTAATGAAAAATACATGCGAGGACGCTGGTATAGTTAGTTTTTTTAAATATATTTTTAAGGGCATTTATTCTACGGAAAATATCAGCCCCATTGTTGTCCAATCTTTCTAGCTTCATCATGAGAGGTACTGATGAGGTGTTATTACACCAGGTCATACAGTATTTTAGATTCACCCAAACAGGGTTCAGCAAAGATGATGTGACAAATACTAATATTCTTGTAACTACTTTTCATACTATTATCTAATCTAATCTATCCATCTAATACCTTTAAACGAGCAATTCTTGTATATTTTTATATTTGTATATATTCAGGATCTCGGAAACAGCATCATCTATTTCCGTGAAATTTAGTATGTATGTAGTTTCGGGAACGATAAATCGATCTAGCTAGATTTTTTTCTTAGAAAACTTTTTTTGAATAAGATTTCAGGTGTAGGAACTCTATTTGCATGTTTACGTGCTAGTAACCTTTTTACTGCGACTCTCTCACTTCGTGTTATAAAATTTATATTACGAAATGTCAAATGGACGGTCTTCTGTTTTTGCATTGTCATGAGCTAGGAATCTGTCATTGCTAATATATTATTGTAAGTGTATAATTATTAAATGTTTTCCTAAACTGGTGACCCCGAACTGGGACACGAAAAGATGTCGACCAACGAAAAAAATGATTTATTAAAATACACTTCGCAAAACTCGGAAGAAACTGCACCTGAATTATTTAAAGTAGGTATAAAACTTCCTCCGTTTTGGCCAGAAGAACCCGAAATATGGTTCGCTCAAGTCGAAGCACAGTTCTCCATTTCTGGCATATCTAGCGATACTACTAAATTTAACTACGTGATTGGTCAATTGGATCATCTGTACGCTCGAGAAATTAAAGACGTAATTACAAACCCACCCAAGTCCAATCAGTACGAAAAATTGAAAACGGAACTAATCCGTAGAGTAAGTGATTCTCAGGAAAGGAAAACTAGGCAATTGCTTGTTCACGAAGAAGTTGGAAACCGTAAGCCATCTCAATTTCTGAGACATTTGCAAGGTCTAGCAGGGCCTGGAATACCACATAATTTTTTGAGAACTATCTGGATTGATAGACTTCCTCACAATGTACAGGTAGTACTCGCAGCTCAACCCACTGCTTCGTTAGAAACTTTAGCAGACCTTGCAGATCGTATCCTAGATATTACTTCAGCGGAGCACCATGTAGCCTCAACTGGTCAAGAAAACAGATTGGATGATATTTTAAAAGAAGTAGCTGCATTGCGTGACCAAGTACAACAACTAACATTGCAGCAGTCCCGAAGTGCGCGTTCTCGTACAAGAAATGTATCTCGATCCCGGTCTCCACCAACTCGATTGAACTCTAGTTACCGAAGATATCCAGTTTGCTGGTACCATATGAAATTTGGTAAAAAAGCCACACGTTGTTCAAAGCCTTGTGATTATCAGATGGAAAACTACAAGGGCAATCAATAATGGCGGCCAATGATTGCCCAAGTACTACAGGTCGCCTATTCATCACCGATCGCACATCAAAAATTCATTTTTTAGTGGACACTGGTAGCGATCTTTGTGTTTATCCTCGGTTTTTACTAAAAGAGAAACTTAACAAAACAGACTACCAACTTCGAGCAGCTAACGGTTCTATAATCAACACTTACGGTCACATTAATCTTAAATTAGACTTTGGACTTCGTAGAAGTTTTACCTGGCGTTTTATTGTGGCAGACGTTACCAAAGCTATTATTGGTGTTGATTTTTTAGCATACTATCAACTAGTAGTAGATTGTCGTAATAAGAGATTGTTAGATAGCATTACAAGATTATCATCTGTTGCTTCATTAGTTTATGACTCTGCAAACATACATTCTATTAAAACACCTTTAGACAATACGATTTATCACAAAATTTTATTAGAGTTTCCTGAAATCACTCGACCACCCGGTGTAAATCGTACGACCACACACTCTACAGTACATCACATACGTACAACACCTGGCCCTCCAATATGTAGTGCACCACGTCGTCTTGCTCCAGATAAGTTAAAAATAGCTAAACAAGAGTTTGAAGAGATGTTAACAAGTGGAACAGCGCGACCATCCGAAAGTGCGTGGTCATCACCACTGCACCTAGCCCCTAAAAAAGATAATGGGTGGCGCCCATGCGGTGACTATCGGATGCTTAACGCTAGAACCATCCCAAACAGGTATCCTATTAAACACATTCATGATTGCACACATAACATAAAGGGCTGTAAGATATTCAGCACTATAGATTTAGTTAAGGCTTACAACCAAATACCTGTTTGTGAAACAGATATTCCAAAAACAGCAATTACAACTCCTTTTGGGCTATTTGAATTTCCATATATGACCTTCGGTCTTCGGAATGCTGGGCAAACTTTTCAAAGATTTGTTGATGAAATTACTAGGGGATTAGATTTCTGTTATACATATCTCGACGATTTTTTGATTTTTTCAAAAAATGAAGCCTTACATAAAAAGCATCTACGAGAAGTTTTTTCCAGATTGCAACGTTATGGATTAGTGATCAATGTTTCAAAGTGTGTATTCGGAGCCAACGAGGTAACATTCTTAGGTTACCAGATATCAGCAAGTGGTACGAAACCTCTTGATGCTAAAGTTAAAGCTATAAAAGATTTTCCTCTTCCTACCAATATTAAACAGTTGCGTAGATTTATGGGAATGTTAAACTTTTATCGACGTTTTATACCACACGCCGCACGAATACAAGCACCACTAAATGCTTTATTAGCGGGTAATGTTAAAAATTCACAATCAATCACTCTGAATGGAGACACACTTGAAGCGTTCAATGAAAGTAAAGAGAGCTTATGCAATGCAACGTTACTAGCTCACCCAGATTGTGAAGCTAACCTTGCATTAGTAACCGATGCCTCGGATTCAGCAATTGGTGCCGTTTTACAGCAATTTAAAAATAACAAGTGGCAACCTTTAGCCTTCTTTTCGCATAGATTAACTCCAGCACAACAGAAATATTCGCCATATGATCGCGAACTTCTTGCAATTTATGAAGCCATTAAATACTTTCGACACATGCTTGAGGCCAGACACTTTGTAATATACACAGATCATAAACCAATTAGCTTCGCTTTTCATGAAAAAAAGCGGAATTGTTCACCCAGGCAATACAGACATCTGGATTTTATTTCCCAATTCACGACCGATATCAGGCATATATCTGGAAAAAATAACATAGTTGCTGACACCTTATCACGAATAGATGAACTTGAAGTACCAATTAAAATGGAAGACTTAGCTGAATCTCAGTATTCCGACCAAGAATTACAAAATATACTTAAAGAAGGTTCGTCACTTCGTTTACATAAATTCGAGCTACCAGGATGTCATCGATTTTTGTACTGCGATATCAGTACACCTACATCCAGACCCTTTATAACAAAGGAATGGCGAAAAAAAGTATTTAATGTTTTACATTCACTTAGTCACCCAGGTCCCAACGCAACAGTGAAATTAATTTCACAACGGTTCGTTTGGCCAGGTATACGAAGAGATTGTAGGGAATGGGCCAGGACATGTCTTCAATGTCAACGCACTAAAGTAAGTCGACACGTATCGGCACCATTGGACACATTTGATTTGCCTCGTGCTAGATTTCAACAAATTCATATTGATATGATCGGACCTCTACCAGTATCGCAAGGTTATCGTTACTGTTTAACAGCCATCGATCGCTTTTCTCGATGGCCAGAAGTCATACCCATTATGGATGTTACAGCCGAGACAGTGGCAAAAGCGCTTTTTTCAGGTTGGATTGCCAGATTTGGTAGTCCAGTTGATATAATCACGGACAGAGGCCGACAATTTGAATCTGCCTTGTTTCAGCAATTATCAAAAATATGCGCATTTAATCACAAACGAACAACTGCATATCACCCAAAGTGCAATGGTATGGTGGAAAGATTTCATCGTCAATTAAAAGCTTCAATTATGTGCCACGCATCGAATCACTGGACAGAATGCTTACCTTTCGTACTGCTAGGCATAAGAAGCGCCTATAAAGTTGACCTACAAACATCACCCGCCGAAATTGTATATGGCGAACCTCTAAGACTACCTGGAGAATTTTTTGAACGTTCGTCAAGCGGAACTACTGATATGGCTGACTTTTCCGCCCGTATGCGTCATTTTGCAAAAAATTTGAGACCCATTCCTGCGTCACGTCATAGTAAAGAAAAAGTATTTATATTCAAAGATTTAAAAACATGCGACCACGTTTTTATCCGGGATGATACAGTACGTGGCTCCCTTCAGCCAGCTTACACAGGCCCTTACAGGGTGCTAGAGAGAGGACCGAAGGTATACAAAATTAATATCAAAAATAAAATGGTATCAGTATCTATTGACAGGTTAAAGCCGGCTTACATACTGACACAAGAAACAGAGTTAGATAACTATACACCATCATTAACTAAAACATCATCAGTGCAGGGTGACAAAAATCAAACTCAAAATCGGACACGGTGTAATAAACGTGTTCGATTCGCAGATTCACACCATCTTTGTCCTGCACTTGGGGGGGAGTGATGTAGGAACTCTATTTGCATGTTTACGTGCTAGTAACCTTTTTACTGCGACTCTCTCACTTCGTGTTATAAAATTTATATTACGAAATGTCAAATGGACGGTCTTCTGTTTTTGCATTGTCATGAGCTAGGAATCTGTCATTGCTAATATATTATTGTAAGTGTATAATTATTAAATGTTTTCCTAAACAGGCAATGAAAAATATAGTTAGAATTTCACGGACGCAGTCAAAATAAAAATTGCTCAGATGGAAATCGGTTGCTTCAAAAATCCGTGAATCACAGTTCGAATCCCGAGTGACACCAAAAAGGGTATCTTTTTTTGTGAAAAAAATCTGATTTTGTGTGACAAACCTAAGAGTTTATTTTTATTTAAATTGTTTTTTGAAGAAGCGAACTAGGCTCGATCAACCAGCTACTAATTTTATTATATACGATTTAATTTTTAAAAGGTGTCCTTTTCAGCCTTACTTACTCTTTCATCGAGTATATATATCGTAATATATTCTTTAAAACAATGCTAGATTATATATATTTTTTTAAGATAAAACTATTAATAATTTAGTTTTCAACTTACCCAATCCCGAGACATTTGTATGAAAGACCGTTTAAGCAGTATACTAAATTTGTAAAACTCGTTTGGGGGTTGGATATCCCTTTTTCGATGACAATCCGCTGTCTTGCCATTGACTAGTTTAACTGCCGTTTCCTCTCGCTCCAGATAAGAGCAATTCTTTGCGAGAAGATCATTAAATTCCCCATATTCCCCCGTAGCTATTTCTAAAACTGAAAGTAAAATAATTTTACACAAAGCAAAGGTTGAGTATATTTCGATAATGGTCGAAAAAGCACGAAAATAAATAATTGATAAATCAATCAATCTTAATGTGATATTGTAAAATTCACGAAATGTTAGTATATCATGGAAATTTTTCTATTCCTTACTAACTATTCGTCCTGACTTCACACGAGTCTACTCATGAAGGAAATGAGTACAATTTTTTCCTTTACAGTAAATATAAGTAGACAAGTTTCATTTTTTCATTCCATTTTCAAATGCTTGCGAAAAACGCACGACTGACTGATTCATGCTCTTTCTTGTCTTCGTAATGACTTCGCTATTGACCTAGCAAGGTCTTAACAGCTTCACTGGACAACAGACTGATTCATGCGAAACAAGCTACAAGACTGTGAAACAAATTCTACCGCGTTTTAAAATAAAATTGCAACACTGCGCGAGTGTTCCCTTAAAATTATTAGAAAACGTACACCAAAATTTAAGAGATTAAAAACTGGGAAGTGTATCAAGACAGGCGAAGATACAATAAATCGAAGTTCTTATCTCTTGCCCTTGTAAGTTTAAACAATAACTATGCGATTAAAAAGGTAACAATTGAACAACTGTACATCGATCTGACAAGGCTATCAATATTTGTAAACATCTTATATCATAGGAGGCAAACGAAAAGATGGGTCACCTGATGTTAGGTGATCACCACCGTCCATAGACACTTGCAACAACCAAGGGAGTCACAAGTGCGTTGCCAGCCCGTGTTTGGGAGGAGGGCGGGGGGCGGGGGGTTGGGGGTGTTGGGACAGGAAGGGAAGGAGGAAGGGGAAGGGGAGGGTACGTGGGTCTCCGGCTCTCTCGCTGACCGAACGAAACGCAACAATGCAAGCACTGTTACTTCACGTCGGTTTTCTGTGAGATGGTGGTGCTTCCCCGGACGAGCCGACCCATTCGTGCTGAAAACAATAATAGCTTCAGCTTGGCTCTACCACTACAAAATATAATATCTCCCAAGTATCTTTCATTGACATATTTTTTTTACTTTTCCCTACGATTTCTCAAACAATTTCTTTCACCCAAACCTTGTTCTTACAATTACAAACCCAAAGACAAAAACTACCCAACAGGTGCAGCCGTACTAAAATAATGGAGTCACAAACATTCGACAATTGAATTTTAATTTTATAGATTCGTTAAACTTGGGACTGTTGGTGTAATGGAAGTTTCCTATAATATTTGATTACCAGTCAATTGAGAATCTTAATTTTTGACTGCAGAATGAGGCTATAGTTTTTTTCTTTTCGATCTGACTACGCTATTGACCTAGCAAGGCCTTAACAGCTTCATCGGACTACTAAGGCGAACGTTTGCGGCACTCACCCGATTTTATTTTTGATAACTAGCTCAAGGGTGCACGGCACACCTCGGCTTGGGCCTGTATCTGAGCTAACCTAAGCTAATTATTCATATATATAAGAGTTGTTGAAACATCTGTGTACCAAACATACACACTTCAACAACTTTTATACATATTTCCTATCGGATAATTTTCTAAACTATTTCAGTTCCATAAGGAAAAAAAAATCGTTCCTGTTTCATGTGTTATCGTGTATACGTGCACGTGTGTGGGGGTAATATGTGTAATGTAGCAGTGATGTAAAATTTTGTGTCACAGTATCGCGCGAGAAGCGCACTCAAAGGCTCCACACCGAGGGAACGGACCTAGGCCATAGATATCTGTGTGATCTATAGTATTAGTATCTGATAATAATTTCCATTTTATCCTTCAATAAATTTTTAGAAAGTATCACTTTGATAAATGTCAAGATATTCTTTGATCAAATTAATTCGGTATGTTAATATTAGATTTTATACGAGTCCGAATCAAATATAAAAAAATATATATTGACGTAAACATATTAAAAAAATGTAAAACATGTATATGGTTCCCAATATGTTTTATATAATACCGAAATAGAATAAAATATCTATAATTTTAGGCAATTATTTTTATGATTCTGATGTTAACGTTTTTGTACGTTTTAGCAAAAAGATTATACAAGTGACGTCAATAAATTAATTTGGTATTTATATTCATGTTATAATATTTGAATCTACAGAGAGACATTGGATTGTTATATTTCATGTTTATTTTATATTTGCTTTTTCATACTAACTAGTTGATCTTATGACACAACTGTTAGCACAGTTTTGTTCGTGAGCATTATAAAATGTACACAGTTTTTTTTTTTCTTTTAATTTATAGGTTTTAACGTTTGATTACGATGTCACCTCCTGTTTAATGATTCTGTGGTTAAAGATGAGTCAAGACACTAAACCTAAGAGGACTGACTGAGAGTATAGCTGTCGGGACACAATCATAGGCCATAGATTTTCATCTTGCCAGAAAAAGCTTTACTTAAAATACTAGCAGACTTAATAGGCAGACAATGACCTGTTTGATACACTAATAAATCGGGATAATAAAATAAATTTAATTAAAAAATACTGGGTGGGTACTCTATGTAAGTTATATGTTTATAAATCAAAACTAAGAAAAAAACTTTGAGGATCCTGATCACGGACCCTCTCCGCCGCCTCCTTTTGCGAGACGACTTGCTCGCAAAAGGAGGCCATAGCATTCCACATAACCTCGCTGCCGAGCATGGCCGTAAACACGCTCGCCAGCGAGAGATCCTGTCCTACCGCCGCAACCAACGTGCGTCGCTGCTCCTCCCACGCAGCACACTCCGAGTGTGCTGTGCGGTGTCCGGGTCAACACCGCACTGATGGCATACGGCGGTCGGCTCCCTGCGTACTATCCGGTGCAGATACCAACCAAAGCATCCATGCCCGGTCAGCACCTTCACCAGACGGAACGTCAGGGAGCCCCATCCCCTCTGGTACCATTCCAGTAGGACCGGGCGGACGGCGTCGATCGTGTATCGACAGTAATGTGCGTCCGCCAGGCCCAGCCTCCATCTCTCCACCATCTCTTCCCTCTTTGCTCTCCTCCCTTCCTCTATTTCTCTGGGAGCTAGTTGCTCCCCTAACCGTTTCTTAGCCGCCGTATATGCGTATACGGCGGCAAGCACCTCCGCCTCTAGCTCCCAGGAAAGGGAGCCGGCCAGCACCATGGCCGCCGCTGAGGATACCATTCGATATCCTCGTATCACCCTCAACGCCACGGTACGCTGCGCAGCTCTCAGCGCACGGATGTTGGTGGCATAGAGGGCGTCGACCCACAACGGTGCACCGTAGGTGGCCATGGACCCGATGACCCCCATATAGAGGCGGCGGCAGACGGCACCCCGCCCCCCCCCCCCCCCCCCGTATTGGGGAGGAGTCATCCGAACGCCGCTGCCACCTTGACTATACGTGGTCTGAGCCCCTTAAATAGGGCTCAAACTGCCAGCGTCCGTCCAGGGTGAGGCCCAGATACTTCATCTGGGTCCCCACCCTGACACGTACGCCTTCGACATAGATATGAGCGCACCGTGGAGCACCCAGTCGTAGCCCATGTTCCACAGGAGTGGGCCCAAGGCTGACCCCTGCGGCACCCCACACGCCGTGTGACGTCGGACCATCTGCCCCCTCCCATCCCGCGAACTATCTGAGCAAACCTAAACTAACTATTCGTACATGTATAAGTTGTTGAAACATATATATGTGTACCAAGCATACATACCTCAACAACTCTTATATATATTTCGTATCAGATAATTGAAAATAAATAAGCGACGTAGACAAACGTATTTTTTTAAATTGCGAACGCAGCAAAACTTACTATTTCCCATATTTTTTTAAAGCCGAGGACCCTATTGTTAGTTAGAATAAAGTGTAATACTCAAGAACACAGTATCGTCAACTAAACTTACTAAACTTCCCTCGATCTCAAACTCTGCTATCTACAAGGGCAAAATTAAAAATTAACAATAATAAAAGAAAATAGCGTAAACATTAAAAAACCAGATACGGAACTTACGAAACTTTAATTATTATAAATTATTTAAGTATCTAGTATTAACAAAAAAAATACTTACTATAATCAGCAGGATTGTGATACTTTGGACAGAAAAGGCCAAAGGACGCAAGATGGGGTACAGTATTGTCACTTAGTCCATCGTATATGCACATTCCAGCAGCCAAGATATAAACCTGTGTTGAAAAATAATTTGCAAATGATTAAGAATCCTGGCTTCAAGAACGTTCTAATGAAGTTTTATTAAAAACCGGATATTACACTAGTAATATGATTTAAAAACACACCGTCACGAATAATATAATATGCATATAACAGTGTTATTACCCCGTCACCTAAAAAGGTTTATTGAGTGATAAAAACACCCGGTTTTTCTGTCGTATTAAAAACAATAGGTGCCTCCAGACGAACGAAGTTTTTAAATCATGTTTTTTTTTTATATATTTTCATGACAAATAATTTTTCCATGAAATATAGACAATTTTATGAGATAAGTGACTGCATTTCGGGCAAATTTAACCATTAATAACCGCAAAGAAATAACCTGAATCGTCCTACTAAGTCTGTTTGTATTTATGAGCCTAGCTTAAAAATTAGCTTCTGCTCTCGGCTTCCTATGCGTTTTCGGGTTTACATATCATATGAGAACAGATTTTTTTTTCTAAACAAAAAATCTTATGTCCTATTCTCTAAGCCTGACAAGTTGTATGCAAAATTTCATGAAGATCTGTTAAATTTTAAAACGTAACAAACAAACAAATTCACATTCGTATTTAAAACATTAATAAGGCATTTCTAATTTAGCATTTTTTTTATCGTATTTTTTATGCAGAAGAAGCATTTTCGGTGGCGTCGGAAAATAATAAAATGTATATATGAATAATATGCATCATATTTTCATAACTACTATATCAAATGAAGGCCATGAGTTTACTGGGCCCTTGTTGCTAAGAATAAAATGTTCTTATTTTATATACTGTAACTTAGCGTTTGACCACAATCTATAATCTATATCCATAAATGTAATACGAATGTAAATCCAACGAGGCTGTACTTTTCGATTTACGTGAAAAAAAGATTACAGAAATAAGTCATAGAATACATTTCAATATTTTTTAGAAATGTTCACAATAATATCTCCTAAAATCATAAAGCATATCCTCGAGAGTAACTTAGTCTTCATTTCACTAAAATCGGTCTACTCTATCTAATGTTATTGTAACTTGAATGACGGCTCGAAATAATTACGAGAGAAGAGTAGTAAAAATGCACTTAATACGTGACCTTGCTAGTTCAATAGCGTAGTCAGTTCAAAAAAAAAAAACAATACGTTCCGATGGCTTCATTAATCATTATTTTTTAAATATGTAACGTAGACGAAGTCTCGTGCACAGCTAGTATTAAATAACAATGTGGTTCTAAGAAGACAAACATGCCAAAAGTAGAAAGGACTGACTCTTTAGTTGTCGGAACACACCAACAGTTATTTGTTAACAGGTTTTCAATTTGAGGGTGTTAGCTAGCCAGGCAGGATTAGAAAGAGCACCCACCATGCAAATTATAATTAGATGCCAATTCGACAATAAGTAATGAAAATAATAACCTGGTCGAACATTGAATAAATAGATGCCGAAGGTTGATGTATTGTGCAGATGATTGTACGTCCACCGACAGCTAGATTCTTCAACATCTGTATACACTGCATAGTACTGAGGCTATCCAAACCACTGTTACCAAAAATAATTCATAAGAATATTTATTATTTCTATAAACGGAATCACAGAGGTCAGCCGTTTTGTGCATATCACTCAAAAATTACTAGACTGAATCTGATCATTCTTTTTGTTTTATTTTTTTAGACACTTGGTCCTTGTCTATACTAACTAGCTGTTTCCGCGATTTTGACGGCGTGGATTAGTTACTTTGAGCTGACTCTAACATGGAGCTAAAGTTCTCCAAAAAAACCCGGTTTTGAAACATTCATTATGGTTACTTCGCTCCTATTGGTCTGAGCGAGCCTATAGCCTCGATAATGAGATATCTAGCACTGAAAGAATGTTTTAACCAAACAAACAAACCCTCCAGTTTTATAATATTAGTATAGATATTTATCACTGTATATCTAGCTATATATCATGCTAAGACCAATAGAATTTGAGCACAGGTGAAGAATGTTTCTTAATTTTCTTTGCCTTTTGAGAGCTTTCGCTGCTTTTTTTTTCGAAATGACTACGCTATTGACCTAGCAAGGTCTTAACAGCTTCACCGGACTACTAGGCTTTCGCTGCTTGTTAGCGTTAGCTCAAAGTAACTATTACACGCGGACGAAGCCGCGGAAACATCTAGTTTAAAATAACTTGAGAGAATTAACGTCTTTATAGGTTTATTTTTTAAAAGTTATTTGCTTCTTAAAATATATATTTTATTTATTATTCATTCGATGAATGATAGCGTAAAAAGTACTTACGTAGTGGGCTCATCTAAAAACACCACTGGCGGATTGTCAATTAGTTCGACAGCGATCGAGAGACGTTTCCTCTGGCCACCTGATAGATTTCCGCATCTCGTATTCTGTGTTCGGGATAAGCCGAAAGATTCTAGAATACTCCGTATCTAAAAATAGAGTGTTAAGTATATTATTAATACGTTTGATTGAAGAAGACATTACTTTGCGGAGATCTATCATTAGATATTAAAGTGGACGTTATTTTGTTCTTCTGCCTGGAATTGATCAGCAGTTATCACGTTTCATTGCAACAAAAAACGATTTTCAACTTCGATGTAAAGATACTCCGTAACGGAGCGAAACACGTCCTATCGATTGTGGTTATTATATATCTACTACATATTATGTTAATTAATGATATTTTTATATAATTTATAGTTACATATTAACGGGGTCAGGTTCAATTTTAAACCAAGGACGCATGTTTTAATTCTTTTGTTGTTTTAGTTGCTAATAGTTCGTTCTTTCTATTAATAGTTTCAGATTAATTTTTTTCAGGTACGCGTCGAAATTGAAATTAAACGTTTCTTGTTGCAGTGAGACGTGTTAGCACCTAATAAATTCCAGGCAGAAGTGTAAAGTATCGTCCATTATAATATTATTTCGTTTTACTTCTTAGGGACGTGGTAGCCCTATTTAAAAAAAATTGAGCAATCACGTGACGCCTGGCAGATGTAAAACATTGAAAATTGTTTTGTATAAGTTATATGCATAAAAGAACAGATTATGACAGGAATCAGCTATGCATACATTACAAATTTGTTGCATAAAGTAATGACTATTTATTTTATTACATAAATATACATTTTTATTAAATACAAAATACAAATAATCAATTAGGCGCAAGCGCGGTGCATTTGGCGACATTTATCAAAGGGTGCTAGGTCGTCGGCTTGTGCCGCTTATCAATAGTAGAACGAGTGGCAGACAAAATAATTTGAACCTTATGCTTATATAGATAGGGTTGCAAATATTTTAGAGTATATCGTTAATAGCGCAAAGTTGGTGTTTTGCATGGCCACGTCTCGCTACGTCAACTAGCAGGTTTATCCTCGCCTTGGCGTTCATTCGTCAGGCTGCCGCAGGGGCAGTTATTCAGGTAAGACAGCAAGTTCGATCTCTGGCTGCCCCTACCATGTAACGGTGGGTACACCGTGGGGTTTTAGTCCGTGCGAGTGAGACATAACCCACTCTCTACCCCGGGAGGATGACGTATACTTTTTTTTTCGAACTGACTATTAACGCTATTGACCCAGCAAGGTCTTACAGCTTCACCGGACTACTAAGGCAGCCAATTCTGTTTGGGCAACTAGCTCAAGGATGTACGGCACACCTTAACTTGGACTGTTGCTTAATACGTGCAATTCGCGATCTATCTGAGCTGACCTAACCTAACTATTGATACATCTATGAGTTGTTGGAGCATATATGTGTACCAAGAATACATACCTCAACAACTCTTATATATATTTCGTATTGGATAATTTTCCAAACTATTTCAGTTTGATAACGGAAAGAAACAAAACCCTTCCAGTTTCATGTGTAAGCGTGTATGCGTGCACATGCGTGGGAGTGATATGTGTACTATTTTCCAGTGATGTAACATTTTGTGTCACTGTATCGTGCGAGCAGCGCACTCAAGGGCTTCACGCCGAGGGAACGGACCTAGGCTTGAGCCGCTGCTGAGATGACGTATCCGTTAGGGATTTCCCAACGTAAATTAAAATAAAGGTTTACCCTCGCCTATAGATCTTTCACATCAAAAATATCACGTTATCTTCGTTTAACATATGGTTCTTAAGGTTTATATGTAATATTATTCAAAGGTATTCAGCGATATGGTGCGTATGCTCAAGATAAGGAAACGGGTAACATTGTTTTAAAAGACATTTCGTAAGCAAAGCATATATTGGCTTTAAATTATTTCTTCCTTACACAAAATATATTGGTGACATAATAAATCAAGTTAATGTTGCTTGTAACGATGCGCAGAGAATCCGGTATTGACATCAATTCTCGGAAACATTCCATTTATGTACTCAACGTAGTTGTGACATTTGAATAACTTCTCCAACTAGTGGCTAAGTTTGAGAATATTCTTGGAAAAGCTCATATCCTGTCAGGATTTTTTTTTTATATCAAAAGAGGCAAACGAACTGGTGGGTCACGTGATAAGTGATCACCACCGTCCATAGACACTAGCGACATCAGGGACGTCGCAAGTGCGTCGCCAGCCTGTATATGGGAGAAGGGGGAGGGATGGAAAGGGAAAGCAGGAAAGAGGAAGGGACGTGGGCCTCCGGCTCTCTCACTGACCGAACGAAACACAACAATGCAAGCACTGTCACTTCACGTCGGTTATCTGTGAGAGGGGTGATACTACCCCGGAGGAGCCGACCCATTCATGCTGAAACCAAAAATAGCTTCAGCGGGGCTCTACCACCTACGAAAATGGTTATATTAACGAAATAAAATAATACAACTGCTTGTTGCCGTTACGGAGAGCGAATTGTCAAGTTCATACCGGTCGTGACCATCAAATAATTAATGTAAATTTACATGATATGGCCTCAGATATGGATAATATAATATGGAGTTTCATATTGTCAAATTATGCTATTTTTTAATGCTAGTAGAGCGTAAAACTTGATAATTACTTAGGATCTACATCCAAACTAACGTAATAAATGCAAATGTATGTTTATTTGATTCTTAAGGCTTCACGTCTTAACTACTCAACCAAAGGTAATGCAGTTTTACCTGGACATATCTTGGAGTATAGAAGAGGATATGGTAGCTATCCATAGCTCATCATAGTCTTCTTACACTTATCCTACCCACGTAGGGTCGACAAGGTATGTTTGTCATGTTGTGATGTATGATTTACCTTAATACTTACGATCGGCCGCCTGCCTGACATCAACCCTCTTTGGGATTATTTTGTCATATCACTGTACGTTTATGATTATTATATAGGTCTGGTAGGTACTTTTTTTAGCTTTACAATTTTTCTGTATGTGTAGCTTTGGTATAATTTACGGATTAAGTGGCTATTTAGTCATTTTTAGGTAACAGAAAACTAGCTAAAACTTTAGATTGTTCCCGACGATCGCATTTAAGGATTTTTGAGTATACGCGGTTTCAGGGTATTCATAATATTTTCAATTACTCATTCTATTTTGTCACTATTTTCGTACAACATTTTCAGACTGTTACTCACAAGTTTTTGTTCGACTATAAACAATGCGCGGCTTCATAACTTTTAATTACGTAAATCGGTGTATATTGACTTGACTTAATAAACGTGGTATCTTTCGGAGTAGGTATTCATTGAAGAATAAATTAAATACAATAATATAAAATATCATTACATATTATAAAATAAAGTCCCCTACCGCGTCTGCCTGTCTGTGTGTTCACGATCAACTCAAAAACTAATCAACGGATTTCCTTGCGGTTTTCACCAGTGCATAAGGTGACTTATGAGGAGGGTTTTGGTATTATAATTTGTCACTAATTTCTTTTTATAATCAGGGCAGGACAACGTCTCTCCAGCCCGTTAGTGAAAACTATAATAGAAATATAAATGCCTGTATAATATTGTCTACAACTATTAAAATATTTTTGTGATTACATTTTAATACTAACTGGTACCTCTGGCTTCGTTCTTTCTAATACGGTTTTCTTATTTCATGATATAGTTATAAAAGAAGAAAGATGCGGAATTTAGGAAAAAATCATATTTCAATGCCAAATAAAAAAGTAAATATTAAGTACAAATTCGACATAAAAGGTTTTTTATTCCAAATTTAAAGCTGAATAAGGATTATCCACTTATTTCACTGAAAAAAGAATCCCCATAACTTTATTAAGCTTTTTTTTGTTATTCAAATATAAAAAATTGAAGTTCGATGACAGATACCTTAAAAATTTAAATTTTGAGCCCTTTCACTAAAAGTTTTTTTAACCTATTCTACGATATTTTAAGCGGAGACCATAACATAAATATCTACTTAATTAGGTACAGGATTCTATAGATTTGTCATTGAAAAAAATCTCGTACTATTAATAATGATATTTTTACCTGTTTTATACAATACCAGTATTACTCGACAGAGATTATTGGGTACAGACAGATTAACCAGTTTTTATAAACAATTTTCCAATTAGTAAACATAAATCTGTACATCTAAAAAACCTTACCAATTTGTAAGGCATTATATTATTATTAATTTTTATTAATGTGTTATTCAGTCATGGATTCACGTATGGATTTTTGTAAGTTTTGATATCGATTATTTGAGAAATACGTATTTTAACTTAATATATGTCTAATAAATGTGTTGTTTTTTAATCATATAAAAACTAGTCTGTACACGGCTCAGGCACACTATAAGTGTGAAACACAGTACAGAGACTACCAAACCAGACTAGACCCGCCCTCGGCAGCGGCTCAAGCCTAGGTCCGTTTCCTCGGCGTGGAGCCCTTGAGTACACTGCTTGCGCAATACAGTGACACAAAACCTTACATCATTGCAACAACATTACACATATCACCTCCACACACGTGCACGCCTACACGCTTACACGCTTACACGCTGTTTTTCTTTTTCAAATAAATGACAAAGAGTCTACCCTTATTTTCCTTACCCTATCATATCCAATATAGTTTAGAGAAATTTATACGACACAAAATACATAGAGGATTTATTGAGGCACGCATGCTTGTTACACATGTATGTTTCAATTTCAAATTAGCTTAGCTTAGGTTAGCTCTGATAGGTTGGTTGCGGCGGTAGGACAGGATCTACTCGCTGGCGAGCGTGGTTACGGCCATGCTCGGCAGCGAGGATGTGTGGAATGATATGGCCTCCTTTTGCGAGGAAGTCGTCTCGCAAAAGGAGGCGGCGGAGAGGGTCCGTGAGCAGAATCCTCAAAGTGGCCGTCTCCGCCAACGGAGGACAGGTAGGCGGAGGCGACAGTTTGACCGCCTCCTCCCACCGTAACCGGACCAGGGAAGATGGGTCGGGGGCCCATCTTCCCATTGCAGAGGTCCGGCGGACGAGGGAGACGGCCGGTGTGTACCCGGCTGTCTCCATACAAGACGAGGCCCGGCGGCAGCGCTTTTGCTGCTGGGCCTACCGCTGGGGCAGCACGATGAAGTCTATAGAGATCTCGTGCCGTCCCAACCATAGCGGAAGACGTACACCGTGGGGTTTTAGTCCGTGCGAGTCGGACATAACCCACCCTGTCCCCCGGGAGAGTGGGTATCCATAAGGGATTTTCCCACGTTAAAAAAAAAGATAGGTCATTTTTTTTTTTTGCATAAAACAGGCGACATTCCGATGTGTACCGCGTACCCTTGAGTTAATCGTCCAAATAGGCTGAGTGCCTTCAGCGCTTGCCCAAATAGTTCGGTGAAGCTGCAAAGACCTGTTCAGGTCAACAGCGTAATCAGTTCGACAAAAAAAAAAGGAGACTACCAAAAAACGCTCGAAAACGACACAGAAACATGTTGATTGTTTCCTTACTGTTTCTCATGTTTATACTGTGGTTTAGGGTAACAAGCCCTGGTCATGACGATTTTGCATTATCAAGGATTCTATTTCTGACTCGTAGACAATGATATTATAACTAACAAGCTGTAGATACGTTACGTACATGACATTTAGACAAAACAATGACACGCTAAGGCACACATCGTACTATTGTAACGCCACGCTGTCTTAGACTAAATGCGGAAGTAAGATAGCATATTCTCAATATCGGTGGTGAAAAAGAAATAGTTATATGATGCTTAGATACGAGCGGATTGACGGGGAAGCCGTCAAAAATAACCTAAATAGACAAGTTTTAACAAACCGTTATCAAAGCGTTTATGACGTATCTACATCTTCTTAGTTATCATTGCTCGTAAGTATTCCCGGTGTTATATTATATGTTCTATAATTTTTCTACATATATTTGACAACCAAATTATTATATACCGTTTCGAATTCCGCACATTTAAATCCTTATTCTCTTAATAAAAGTAATATATTATTGTATTTTTTTTTTTTATCATAGGAGGCAAACGAACAGATGGGTCACCTGATGTTAGGTGATCACCACCGTCCATAGACACTTGCAACAACCAGGGGAGTCACAAGTGCGTTGCCAGCATGTGTTTGGAAGGAGGGCGGGGGGACAGGAAGGGAAGGAGGAAGGGGAAGGGGAGGATACGTGGGTCTCCGGCTCTCTCACTGACCGAACGAAACGCAACAATGCAAGCACTGTTACTTCACGTCGGTTTTCTGTGAGAAGGTGGTGCTTCCCCGGACGAGCCTACCCATTCGTGCTGAAAACAATAATAGCTTCAGCTTGGCTCTACCACTACAAAATTATATAGTATATTTATTTCTAAGGATATTAGAATTAGTCAGAGGTTAATGAATTCATTCGACTACAATAGACAAGTTGAATCAAATAATGCCTTTTTAAAGCAATAAGTTTTGTTAGTAAAATATAATACAATATTCAAATCACGAGAAATATAAAACTGCATTGTAAGTGCATAAGGATAAAACTGCCGCTATTATTATCAATCTGCAGACATCATCTGATGACGAATATATACCTATAATAAAGCCTCAGTCGTCGTATAAAAAAAAAGTATTTTAATTTTCCCTTTTCAAATTTGAAACGAAAAGAGATCATTGAAGCCGTCTTATTATACTCGTAGAAAAAAAAAACGTCGAGACAGTCCTAAGGATAGCCGATAGAACTAAAAACTAAAAAAAATTAAATATGTTCCCTTTTGAATTTTCATATCTATACTAATTTAATAAAGAGGTAGAGTTTGTGAGTTTGTGTCGTTGTAGGGGCTAATCTCAGGAACTACTGTTCCAATTTGAAAAATTCTTTCAGTGTTATATAACTCATTTATCGAGGACAGTTATAAACTATATTATCACGCTAAGTCCAATAGGAGCAGAGCACCAATGAAAAAGGGTTTTAAAATCGGTATTTTTTTCCTCTTGAGAGCTAAAAATAAAACAATTCCTTTATATATACTAAGAAAGAGAATCATGTCAGGAAGCCATTATTTCTGAACTCTTGTACATTTCAAGTAATATTTTTATTAGGATACAAGTTACTGCGCACTTTTCTAGACCATAATAGGCCCCCCCTCGGCTAAAGTCTAGGTTCGTTCCTTCGGCATGGAGCCCTTGAGAATGCTGCCCGCACGATATAGTGGCAAAAAAATTTACATCTTTACAACAGCATAACACATATTACCTCCACTGACATGCACGCACACATGCTTACACATGAAACTGGAAGGGTTTTATTTTTGTCCCTTATCGAACTGAAATAGTTAACAAAAAATTATCCGACATAAAATACATATAAGAGTTGTTGAGATAGATACATAGGCTTGGTACACATATATGTTTCAATAACTCATATAAATATGTAGCTTAGCTTAGGTTAGCTCAGATAGGTCGCGAATTCCATGTATCAAGTAACAGCCTAAGCCGAGGTGTGCCGTGCACCGTTGAGCTAGTTGTCAAATTAGTCCGGTGAAGGTGTTAAGACCTTATTAGATCAACAGCGTAATCAGTTCGAGAAAAAAAATAGCGCGCTTTTATTATGTGAAATCTCTGTTATTCTGTTTAAAAAAAGGCTAGATGACCAACATACATCGCGTCGCTTCCATTTTATAATTGTCTATTTCTTCTCTTCTCCTGATTGCAATATTTTAACCCAACAATGCAAAAACAATGTCAGGATATTTTTTTAATTTAAAAATTATGTAAATGCTGTTGCTACATTAATTATTCTGTTCACAGCTCTTCGCCGACAGAGTGATAAACGATTTACATTGTCTCGTGTATCATTTAATTAATGTGTTTGAATTTAATTTATGTAAATTTCAAATAAATAATTGTATAAAAATACAACATGATAAGTTTAATTTTGATGATTGAGATTTATGCCTTATATCACATTTCTTTGTTTATACTTAACAATCGGGCTTGGCAGACGTTGTCGCGCCCTAATTATAATAAAAAAACATTGTCAAATTATATACCACAAAACGTTCCTCGTGAATCTCTTTATCCTCTGGTTAAAACTGCATGAAAATCCGTTTAGTAGTTTTTGAGTTTATCGCGAACAGACACATAGACGCGTTAGGGAGCTTCTTCTGCGAGGAAGTCATCTTGTAGAAGGAGGCGGCGGAGAGGGCCCGCGTGGTAGAACCTATAAGTAGCCCTCTCTGTCAAAGGAGGACAGGCGGGAAGAGGCGGCGCGTTGTTCAACTCCTCCCGCCACCGTAGCCGGACCTGAGGGGATGCAGCCGGGAGCTCATCTCCTCATTGCACAGGACGAGGGCAGGCACCTCGTGTGTACCTATAGGTAGGAGCTCAGCGGCCACTTTCCGCTGGGTGGACCGTTGGGGCGGCCATACAAGATGACTAGCAAGTTCGATCCCTTGCCGCCCCAACAATAACGGTCTGTCGGTACACCGTGGGGTTTTAGTCCGTGCGAGTTGGACATAAACCACTCTCTCCCCCGGGAGGGTGGGTATCCAAAATGGATTTCCCCACGTAAAAAAAACGCTTTATTTTACATTATGTAATGACACGTCTTGTTGTCTGTAAATCTAAAATGTTTCCGCGCTGTTATTAAGCATTTTAGAAAATGTCACAAAAAGGAATCCATCTATCAGCAACATGTACTACTATATTAACTTATATATATTACTCTATATGTATATATTATCTATGTATGTAAAGTTGGGGAGTAATAGGTTAGCATGGTATGGGCATGTCATGAGGAGAGATGAAAATCATGTAACTAGAAAAGTTTTCAGTATGAAAGTAGATGGATATAGGAGTAGACGAAAATCGAAAAAGGTATGTAAAAAAGGTGCGAATATTGAGATGACATCTGACAGGGGATAGTGGAAGAGGAAAACATGGTGTGTGGAAACTATTTAGGTGGAATAAGAGTAAGAAGATGACTTACAATATTATGCTTCATCTTGTCCGGAAGTGTTTGTCCCAGTTTCATGTCGGCAGCAAACTTCATAAGCTCGCTTACGGTGAAAAGAGGATTTAATCTGTCATCTTGGAGTATATAACAAGATTTACTCCTGTAACTCTTGAGAGATTGAAGCATATTGGCTCTGTTATTGAATTCGCAGATGCTGTCCCCAGCGCGTATCTTCCCAGTTACCCCTTGAGTCCTGTGTCAAATAAATATGTCTCAAGTTTTTTTATGCAAATCGACAAACAATGAAGTTGTTACTAGGTTGTCATTGGAGTACCGTAAAACCAGGCAACATTGCCACTTTTTTCCGTATAACAATGTTTAAACCGGATTTATTTCACAAAATTATATCAAAACTTATAAACAAACTCAACTAAAATCATAGTAAATTTTATAGACTATTTAGATATAGTAAAATATTAATATTATAAGTGCAATTTAATACCGAAATCAGCCAAAATCTTTTATGGCAAAATCAACTATAACGTACGGTAACATTGCCTCACCTAAATTTAGGAGAAAATAAACAGATTTCCACATAAGAAATAATGAACAATCATGAACAAACTTGTACACAACTAGAAACTCGTGATGCCTGTTATATTATTATCGTAAAAGATACTTTTTGATAAATGTGATTTGATAAATTCCACGACTCGATTTTGATTTTTTTCGTACGAAAAAACGTCAGGGTTGGCGATTACGACAAATTTTTATTTACTTTTTTTTTTGAAGCACGACAAAGTGACTTCTCTTTGCCTAATGTTAAGCATAGTTTAATCCAAAAACATCGGCAACCACCGAGAGACAGATTGTCCATCGCCGATCGCCGCTGTCATGTCGGCCATAATGACGAAAGTCGCCCGGTACTGGATATGCACAGGCTGATCCCGAAACGCGATGCGCAGAAGCGAGTCACTATGATGGGCTTTTTTGCCATATACATGGTGGTTGCGACCCAGTCGGGCTGTAAAACGCTACCACCCCGCTCTCGGTATTGCCTCGTTCGTTGATCAGCAGGATGCACCACGTGCAGTTGAGGTTGGCTTGGGTGTCTCAAGTCTTAAGATGTTACTCGACACCCCTTACACCCCAATATTACTTAAAATTTATTAAAACTGTTCGAAAAACAAAAGTTATAAATTATAATCTAAAGATATGTTCAACAATAACACGCATCCCACCAGATAAGTTACTATCGAAATTGTAAATTAGTTTCAATAATTACATAATCTCAAAATGTTTTGTGACAACCCTTGTACCCAACAAAATATGGCAATGTCGACATCACTTTATGACTATAAAGGGTTGCTAAATTTGCCATGAATATTTTCGGAGGATGACTAATTTATATCAAAATATATAATTATTTATTAATTAAATTAAATGTAATAAAATAACATATCCAAAGTTGATTTGCCTCTGTAAAGCGTTTACCATATTTTTATATTAAAGTTTAGAAGCACACAGTCGGTGGACGCTGGAGAGCGTAATATGCTGTACACAGTGTTTTTTTTTTCTTTTTTTTATTGTAGCACGGCAAAGTGACTGCACTATGCCTGATGGTAAGCATAGTACAATCCAAAAATAATAGCGACCACCGATTGACACACTGTCCATCGTCGATCGCCACTATCATGCCGGCCTGTAATAAAGTGGATATGCACAGACTGATCCCGAAACGCGACCCGTAGAAGCGAATCACTATTACAGGCTTTTTCGCCATATACATGGTGGTTGCGACCCAGTCGGACTGTAAAACCCTACCATCCCGCTTGCGCCATTGCCTCGTTCGTTATTCAGCAGGGTGCACCACGTGCAGGTGAGGTTGGCTTGGGTGTTTCAAGTCTTATGATGTTATTCGACATCCCTTGCACCCCAGTATGGTGCGGTTGTTAATAAAGTTATAGTGGTCAGGATGTCGGTTGACGTGACTTCGAATCCCAAAATAAGCTAAATCAATGTATGATGATTATGATGAAATCGTGGAAGATACATTTTTTTATGTCATAAGAGGAAAACGAACAGGTAGGTCACTTGATGTTAAGTGATCACCGTCACCCATAGACACCAGCAACACCAGGGGAGTCGCAAGTGTGTTTCGGGCCTCTGGCGCTCTCAACGACCGAACGAAACGCAACAATGGAAGCACTGTTACTTCACGTGGGTCTTTCTGTGGGTCGGGTGGTACTACTCCTGGAGAGCCGACCCATTCATGATGAAACCAGTAATAGCTTCAGCGTGGCTCTACCACCTATACTGCTGTACTTGATATGCTAGTCTCTCCAGACTTAAGATACGATTTTATTCAAACGCTAAGCTTTTTTAAAGACAAATTGCGCAATTAAATTCAAGTTCTCTATTGGGAAAAACTTTACATAAACAAATTATCGAATACACTATACAGAGTCAGAACTATCTTTTGAATCATGCGAATAATTGATTTTGTGGGATTCGAGCCCACAACTGTGAGCGAGGTGTCCGCGTAAACAACTACGCCATGAGGTTAAATCATAAAAAACATAAACACACATAATGGCAATATCACCCACGTTACATTTTAAATGGCCCTTCTCCGGAGCCTTCGAATGCAAAGAGTCAAATATTTTATAGTATTTTATAAACAACCCGCGACCTTCAGCTACTTCGGGCACTAATATACATATAATATCCATACATACATATAATAAGAATGTAAGTATAACTTCTCTGTACGTTTTAGATTTAAATAAAAATGTTGCAAGTGTAACTGTGTAATTATATAAAGCTGAAGAATTTCTTTGTTTTTACGTTTTAATTTCAGGAACTACTAAGACGACACGCAGACGAAGTCACAGGTGGAAACTAGTAATTAATAAAATACACGTCAAACATTTTTAGGAATGTCTGTCTGTTTGTTTGAACATGCATCACTGCAAAAGTACTGCGTTTACGATAAAACATTTTCATAGAAGATAATAATGCATATCTTCAAGTAGCATTTGACTCTTGTTTAATTAAAATCGCGGCTTATCAGGTTCCAGCTAGTCAGACATAAGTGTCTAAACGAGCAAGCAATAGACACATATCTTATTGGCGTTTTGGCCTTGACAATTCATCAAATTCAAACAAGTTATTTTTTGTTACAATCAACTTTTTTTGTTGCGCTCAATTATAAATATGCACCACAATATATTCATTGACTTTATGCGATCCAATCTACATATATATTATTAGTTTATATTAGTATCAAAGAAACTTACCTAATATATATTATTGCACAAACAAATAATTTTAATTAATGATGAATGAATTAATATATTCATTCAAAACGTGTTCGCAAATAATACATTATTTTGTCAAAAAGTGTACGCTATAGAAATATTTACTTTGAGTTATCCTTCCGAGATAAATACATACCACCGTAAACTTTTATGTTATACTTTTCAAGATTTATAGTTCCGTATATAATTTTAATGGGATATGAGATATCATAATGTTGGGGCCGCCGCCTTTCTATATAGCAACAACTCTCGCTCTCGTACGTCACCGGTCCGCAGTTAGGCGGGATGAGGTGGAATGAGGTGAGATGAAACGAGGTAACGTTCCCCGGCGGAGGGCGTGCGTAGAACTCTAGAAGGTGGTAGAGAGAGCACCGGTAGGCCCGCCTTGCTGGCGACAGCCAGATATCGGTGATGTCCTGAAGGGTCCTTGATGATGTGCAATGATGCACGAGCCTGCCGACGGAGGTGGTGAATTTTGAATCGGAGGTCGGGGTGGTCAGAAGAATACAACGTGGTTCTCATATATTATAATGATCGCGTCCCCGAGCCAATAGAACACTAGGTACTTATCGTTTGCGTCATCAACAGGTAACATTTTTTAATCAGCGCGTCGTTAGTAAAGAAAGCAACTGTTGTCATGTTCAAATAGACGTGACTAGCGATTTTATTTTATATTATCTACTAGACGATATCTGCCCGCTTTATTGAACGTAAAAAAATGGCAGAGTCAATAGAATCCATAAAATAAGTGCCACGGGACTATCTACAAAAAAAAAATGTTATCGAATAGTCATAGTCTTATACCAATACGTTGAGTAGGGTTTGTAAAAATATGTCGCGGACGTCTTTTATAATGTGCAGCGTTCGGTACGGGTTCGTATTTTGCGGCGGATACCACTAACGGACTGGGATGATTCACGGCTTTTTCAAAATAACTAATCATAAGTGATTTTACGTATGCCCAGATAGTAGGCATCTCTAGGTCTCTATGGAGATCTAGTCTTCGGATTTACCACGGGGCTCCGGTCAATTTACGTAAAACATGGTTTTGAAGAAGCTGCAACTTATGAAAATTATCTTTCGACATATGCGCAAAAACAGGACAATCATCACGTGACGTATACACGTTTTATATAAAGTGAGCCTGTATCTGAGGGACATCTTACCCTTATGACAAAGCAACGGATGAAGGCGACCCAAGACCATAGCGTTTTTGTTTCGTACTCTCTCTATATGTGAATTGAACTTTAACCGTCTGTCTAATGTAACACCGAGATATTTGATTTCTTCGGCCCAAGGTATGTTGGTTCCAGATAGCCTGATAGGCTCAAGATTATTAACGCGTTTTTTGGGATCGAAAAGTATCGCGCGATCTTATCAGGATTAATTTCTATGCTCCATCGACGAAACCTGATAAAGTCTCAAAATATCTGTATTTATATATATACTAACCGTTACCCGCGGCTTCGCACGCGTTTTTTTAATATATTAAATAAATGTAATATTGTGATTAGGTATACGTGTAAAATTACAGAAATACTCTCGCAACAATATTTGTAAGTACGACACGCACATCATATACAGGTAACATGTACAATATATATGTGAATACTAACAGTGTGTCGAATGGGATGGGATTTATCATCAGCCATATACCTGGAACTTTAAACTATAGTAGTTTACCATCAGTATACCATCCTCAGTGCTCACTTATACTATATAAGAAAGTAATAAAAATATTAAGCTATATCCTATTATCGAACAATATGTGTTAAATCTTTTATTATAAAGATATAATATGCCCACATTGTCGATATAAGTAAGTTATTATTATATGTTGCTATAATTTAAATTACTTACAAATATATGATTTTCAGTTATATTTATTCTTGGAGTCTAGTACAGCGTACGTCTCAAGCGGATGTTTACAGTGATCAACATATTTTTGATATGGCAAGGGTAACAGTTCATCACCACATATCATAGTGTAAAACAAAGTCCTCTTCCACGTCTGTCTATATGTATGTTCGCGATAAGCTAAAAACTACAGAACGTATCGTCATGCCGTTTTCACCAATATATAAAATTATTCTTCGGCAAGGTTTAGGTATAGTTTGTCTTATTATCAATGCGGGCAACGTCTGCTGAACCCGCTAATTTTAAAGTAAAACAGCTAATTAGTCAGTTATTTGCCTGTAAAATTCCCGTTCAAATATTACCTATAATCCGGTGAAGCTATTAATAGCCTTGATAGGTCAATAGCGTAGTCATTTCTAAGAAAAAAAAAACCATTCAAAAAGACCGTTACCAGATTAGGCTCCCCTCGGCAGCGGCTCAAGCCTAGGTCCGTTCACTCGGCGTGGAGCCCTTGAGTGCGCTGCTCGCGCGATACAGTGACGCAAAATCTTACATCACAGAAACAACGTTACACATATCACCCCCACACACATGCACGCATACACGCTTACACATGAAAGTGGAAGGGTTTTGTTTCTTTCCCTTATCGAACTGAAATAATTTAGAAAATATCTGATACGAAAATATATATAGTTGTTGAGGTATGTATGCTTGGTACACATATATGTTCCAACAACTCATATATGTATGAATAGTTAGCTTAGGTCAGCTGAGATAGTTCGCGAATTGTACATATCAGGCAACAGCGCAAGCCGAGGTGTGCCGTGCATCCTTGAGCTGGTTGCCAAAATAAAATCGGCTGAGTGCCTTAAGCGCTCGCCTCAGTAGTCCGGTGAAGCTGTTAAGACCTTGCTGGGTCAATAGCGTAGTCATTTCGAGAAGAAAAAAAGTTGTTTCATTGTATATGGTGAAATCTTAATATCAATAATGTTTAATAAAATGAAATTTGTTCTTTGCTATGGAAAAAAATAATTGGTTTGAAATTAATTCTTTTTATTTATAAAATATAACAGCGGGCGTATGTATGCTTATAAAAAAGTGTGTCTGACTGTGATAAATTCATGCCTTTAATTGCGTTTAAAAGTTACTGAACAAAAATGTTTCTAAACTTATTCATAAATCAAAATTAATTGAATCAAAAGGCGCATTAAAAATAAAACGTTAACCAGCTACCAGATGTCTTAAATTCTGTCTATTGATATATTGATAATTTATGTAGGTGGTAGTGCCACCCTGTTGTTGTAACTGGTTTTAGCTTAGCATGAATGGGTTATCTCGTTCGGGCTAATACCACCCTCCCACAAAAAACTGACGTGAAATAACATTGCTTGCATTGTAGTGTTTCCTTCGGTCAGTGGTTTTTTTTTTTTTTTTATTGTATCACGACAAAGTGACTGCACTATACCTGATGGTAAGCATAGTACAATCCAAAAACAGTGGCGACCACCGAGAGACTGATCATCCATCGTCGGTCGCCGCTGTCATGTCGGCTATAATGACGAAAGTCACCTGGTACTGGATATGCACAGGCTGATCCCGAAACGCGACGCGCAAAAGCGAGTCACTATGACGGGCTTTTTCGCCATGTACATGGTGGTTGCGACCCAGGCGGGCTGTAAAACCCTACCATCCCGCTATCGCCATTGCCTCGTTCGTTGATCAGCAGGGTGCACCACGTGCAGGTGAGGTTGGCTTGGGTGTCTCAAGTCTTAAGATGTTACTCGACGCCCCTTACACCCCGATGAGCGTGATGAGTGTGAGCGCTGGAGACCAACCTCTCATTCCCTTTCCCTTCCCTTACCCTCCTAACCCCATATACAGGTTGGCAACACACTTGCGACACCCCTGGTGTTGCTAGTGTCTATAGACGGTGGTGATCACTTAACATCACGTGACCCACCTGTTCATTTGCCTCCTATGATACAAAAAATATATATTGATATGTTAAAGAACCAGGTATTCTAAAATTATTGTTCTTTCAACGTTGTCGGCTCTTGTACTAAGGTGTCGCAAAAAAGTCTAGTTACGTTAACTACAATATTTTTCGTTATCCTGGAGCACCTCTTGCTTTTTATGGGACAAAAAGTATATTTGAAGTAATCTCGTAATATTAGTTATCACAATGTCAAGTTTCGTCAAGATTGGTTCAGTACTTTCAGAGTGAAGTGTATTCATAGGGACAGACAGACAGACAAAAATTGTAAAAAGATTATTTTTGGCTTCTATATCGATAACATAATTTACCCTGATTAAAATTTTCAAAAAATATTTAATGTACAGATTTCAACTTGTTACAGTTTTATTAAAGTATAGAAGACATGTTGATTTCATAATTGCGACTCTTTCTTGTTTTCGTTACTAAGATTCATTCTTATATTCTGTTTCATATATGATTACTGAGAATATTTACAGTAATTTTCAATAAATAAGCTGTTAGTTTCTTTGCGTTGGGATTTCTTGACGTTTGGACATGGGAAAGCTAAAGAGGAATGTCGAAAATAAACAACAAATAATCACAAACATCACAATTTTTCATATTATTTAACAAACTTACGAGAAACCACTGAGTGCGTTCATCAGAGATGATTTACCGGCACCAGATGGACCCATGATAGCTGTGACATGTCCCGACTTGAACAGCCCCGACACACCTTTTAAGATCGTTTTTTTCTCTGTAACAACAATACGTGAAATATTATTAAAAAAATTAATAATGACATAAAATATAGCATTGTACCTATCTTTATAATAGACTATCCTCTACCCGCGACTTCGTTCGCGTGGAATAGATACTGCGGAATGACGCTTACAAGCAGCGGAAGCTCTCAAGAGGAAAAACCCCCGATTTTAAAACATTATTCTTTGGTGATCCGCTTCTATTGATCTTAGCGTGATGATATACTCGTATATATAAGAGAAGCTCAGAACTTTATTCCAGTCCAATGGCTAACACACTGAAAATAGCCCACTGGAACGCGCCATCACTCACGAAGAAAAGAAGATTGGTCGCCCAATTTCTTGGCGAACACAGCGTAGACATAATGCTCATATCAGAGACGATGCTTAAGAATGGCGAGAGGTACACCATCCCTAATTACTACATGTATCACAAAGACGAGAGGAGCGATACAGGCACTGCCTATAGAGGCCTGGTGGTGCTTGTCCGACGCAATATAATACACCAAGAGATACCTTACAAATAATTGAACACCATGTACGCTCTTGGTGTACTTATATCAATCGGCAGCCAAGAAATGCGCATCTATGCTGCGTATAAACCTCTACACATGCAGATCGATGTGCACGAACTGCGCGGATTACTGGATACCGGGAGCCCCACTCTAATAGCGGGAGATTTAAACTCCAAGCACGTATGGTGCAACTCTTCCCACACGTGCCCACAGGGGAAATTAATTTATGAAGATGCCATAATTCAAGACTATTGTGTAGAAGGACCAACCCACCCACTATGGTCACGACTCTGAAGACGTCATCGACATAATTATTCATAAAGGCCTAAGAACATCACCGATTCAGGAAGTAATATCAGACCTCCCATTGGACCACCGTCCGGTGTTACTGACAATTGAAAATCCTCCAATTCGTTCAGTAATACCCGACAGCTACCGCAAAATCAACTGGGCGAACTTCAACAACCTGCTCTACAACAACACCCGGTCATCACCTACCTCAATAGCCGAGGAAGTAGAGCAGGCGGCAGCTGATCTCAGCGACTGTATTGTAGATGCTCTCGATAAGGCGAGTACAATAAAACCGTCACGCACCGATCGCACGCGGGATAGGTACCTCCTACCCGCTCGCATCGTGAATCTTATCGCCGAAAAGAGAGCTTTCCGACGTCAGTGGCAAAGAACTCGATGCCCGTTGTAGAAAACTCGGCTGAACAGCCTGGCTGAGCACGTGGAGAGTGCGCTGGACGCTCACACAACAAAAACGTGGGAATGAATAGCCCTCAATTCATCGCCTATGTAGACAACTGACTGCCGAAAAGACGCCAACTAAGCCTCTATACGACGCCCGCGGACACCTACACTTTCGCGCGAGTGAGCATGCAGAAATTTTCGCAGATTTCCTAGAAAATCAGTTCACTCCGAATCCGATCCGGAACACACAACACGAAAGTATGGTGGCCGAAGTAGTTAGAGACAAATTTGACGCACAGATCGACCCGCAAGATGATCCGACATTCGTCTCGCCGTCCCAGGTTCGACGTGTTATCCAAACACTGAAGTCTAAGAAAGCCCAGGGCGCGGACCGTATCACAAACACAGCGCTGCGCCATCTGCCGTTCAAAACCGTCGCGGCAATGGCGCGCCTGTTCAACGGGATACTACGCTCGGGGCACTTTCCTGACAAATGGAAACTCGGACGGGTTATCATGATACCCAAGCCGGGGAAGGATACCCGGAAACCAGACAGCTACAGGCCCATAACGCTATTGAGCACCATGTCAAAGGTGTTCAAAAAGCTGTTACTGCAATACCTGATCCTGATGAACAATTCGGGTTTCGTAGTGAACACTCTACGACGCTACAACTCTGCAGAGTTATTCACAAAATATCGGCCAGTACGAACAACAGGCAGTACTTTGCAGCAGTCTATCTAGACATGGAAAAGGCGTTCGACAGAGTTTGGCACTACAAGCTGTTGACGTCTTCCGCGCCCTTAAGACTGGTGCGCATCATCGCATCCTTCCTGAGCAACCGCCGAGTGGTAGTGGCGGTTGAGGGGTTACCCTCTATGGAACGCCGGGTACACGCTGGGGTGCCCCAAGGCAGTTGCCTCTCGCCTGTGTTGTATGCTCGATATACCGACGACATTCCCCAGGTTGGCCGGGCATAGCTTGCGTTGTACGCGGATGATGCGGCGTATTTTGCGGTCTCCGCGAACAAAAAATGCACAGGCGTTCATCACGGGTGCACACCCGTTCCGCCGCCACTACTCCTACAGGGGAAAAGCGTGCCATGGTTGAGGCAGGCCAAATACCTAGGAGTCCACATAGACTGCCTACTGAGGTTCAAGAACCACACCGACAATATTGTGGGTCGAGTTCGAGCGACACGGGCTAAATTGAAGCGCGTGCTGTCATCTTCGCTCCCTCTACGAACGAAGCTCGGGGTTTATAAAAACGACTCAAAATTTCTTAGGTATACTTACATTAGTTTACGAACTTAGTTATTAAGATGAATAAAGTAAAAGGTTTATTATTTTTTGCTTTTCAGTTTTTTCGGCGGTTTAATTTTTTGTTAAAAAGTTTTTATTTTATAATTTTTTGTGACTATGATCTTACTAATTACTATATGCTTAATTTATTTGTAATACACAACTCAGAAGCTGATTTATAAATCATGCCCTGTTTTCCTACCCTTGGGGTTGCTTTTTTCACGTTTACATGTATATGGGACCAACTTCTGGGTATAGGATTTCAAATCAAAGGATAATAATTTAATTCGGACTATTCTGTCTAAAGTTATTCGCGGTCATAGATATAATCAGTGCGTGAATAATCAATCATTCTCGATTTACATACCCTTAGGGTTGAAGTTTTTTTCCCAAATTTAAATGGGACCAACTTCGGAGTATACCCTTTCCAGTAAAAAAGGAATTTTTAAAATCGGACTATACTGTAAAAAGTTATGCGTGATCATACATAAAAAAAAATATATAGGCGACGAATTGAGAACCTCCTCCGTTTTGTTCGTCGGTTAAAAATACACACAAAAAAACAGAGCTTACGATAGAACTGCGTGAATAAATTACGTCACTTTAATTATTGAGTTTGAAGTTGTAATAGATAAGAGTATAAGGCTAAGTTTACTCTTTTTCGATCGATATGGATGTGAATCGATTTCTATTTTAAATATAATTATAATCGGTAATAATTTAAGCGTGTTAATTATCCAAACAAACGTAATATCACATAATTGCATGTTATAATACAAAATCCTCTCCATCGTTTGTCTGTCTGTTCCCAGTAAGCTCAAAAACTACTAAACGAATTTTCACGCGGTTTTTACCAGTAGATAAAGTGGCCCTACTGGGCCTAGTGGGATAAAGTCCGCCTGGGTTGTTAGTCCATACTAATATTATAAAGTGGTAAAATTTGTGAGTTTGAGACGTTGTAGGGAGTAATCTCAGGAACTACCGGTCCGATTTAAAAAATTCTTTCAAT
>JACEII010000041.1:4724328-4769450 GCA_014332785.1 Antheraea mylitta | reverse complement strand
GCACGAAGTATTGTCTATGGTCACACTAAATGCAGATATGGGAAGACATTATCTTAATGCGTTACAAATTATCGGATTGCGTGAGGATAGACGTAGCACGATAACTTGGCTGGCAGTTTTTACACACATCAAAGGAGTTTAGCGGATGCTAATGTCGAGTCGAGTCGAGTGGAAAGACACAGGTGTAGCAACGTATAATGTGTGCCTTTACGGAATGATTTTTAATGTTAATTTTAGCGCGACAAGTACTCGAAGCTTCGTTACGCATATTTGGGAGCAGCATTGCATATAGTAGAGCCACGCTAAAGTTATTATTAGTTTCAGCATGAATAGGTCAGCTGGTCTGGGGTGGTACCACCCTCTCAGGGCAAACCGACGTGAAGTTACAGTACGTGCATGCGTGCATTGGTGCGTTTCGTTCAGTCAATGAGAGCGCCGGAAGGCCACCTCTCCTCCCCTCTCTCCTTTCACCCCTAACCCCAAACTTAGGCTGTCAACGCACTCGCGACGTCCCTGGGGGCCTAACCAAGCTGCTTATCGACAATCATTAACGCGAATAGAAAACGGAAAAATGTATTTATCGTGATAAAATCAGTGGATATAGTGTTCAGACATGTGATCTCCGTACATTTTACCGTTTTCTATTTGCGTTAGTGATTGTCGATAAGCAACTTGGTCAGGCCACCTAGTGTTGCTATTTTCTATCCACGGTACTGATCACTTAACATCAGGTCACCCGTCTGTTCGTTTTCCTCCTATGATATAATTAACCTCGTACCATCGGATTTTAAAGGCACATAAATGTGTAGACGTTCTATCAAAACAAAATAACAATGCAACACATTCGGTAGCTCACGTACAAGTCTAGTTCAATGCCAAAAAACGTCTATTGTTAACACAATGAATGGTAAAAATTGTAAATAAAATAATTTTATGTATTAATTATTTTATATATTAATTTTATGTACATATTTTAAAGGGTTAATTCCAAGTTTAATTCATTCCGTATAGGTTTCCGTGAAAATGTTTTAAAAAAGTTAAGTTTATTTAATATCATATTTTTGTAATTTTTTTGTAAATGATAATAAGTAAGAGTAATTATATATGAACATATATTAGGTCTTTACCTATGAAAATGCCGTTTTATATGAAAAAAATGTAACGAACTTTTTTCATGTATTTTTATTTGTATTAATCGAAGTAATCACCCATGCAATCAATGCATCTTCGCCAACGCAGTGGCAGTTTTTTGATGCCCTTCTTAAAGAAATCAGCTGGACGGGAGGCAATAAATTCTTTGAAGGCATTTTGTACTGCCTCTCGGGTATTGAGTTTTTTTCCCGCTAAGGAGTTATCTAAATGCTGGAAAAAGTAGTAGTCTGTAGGCGCAAGGTCTGCTAAGTAAGGCGGATGATGGAGAATTTCCAATTCCAGTTCTTGCAACTTGGAGACCGTCTGCTGTGCAGTATGAGGTCGTGTTGTCGTGTAGGAGCAGCGGAGACCAGCGATTGACCAATGCTGGTTGGAGATGTGCCAGTTTCCCCATCATTGTGTTCAGTTATATTATATTATATAAGTTTTTTTATAATCAACAACAATAAATAAGTACGTATAACGAATAGACTCATTCCTTTGAATTACTTATGAATGTAATGCTAACAAAAAACGTATCCGAAACACATAATACTTATTTTTTTTATCAAATTGCCACTTTTTTTTCTTCTCAACTTTTCAAGCTCTGAGGTCCATTATAAATTCTCATCGTTATTTGAAATGTTACTCAAAGCCTAGGTGGATTTTTTTCTAAATTGAAGAAATCTCCGCGCATATCATGTTGGGCCACATTTTTACCGGAACGGATTGAAGTTTTTTATAACAGGTTGGTAGCAAACAAGCATGTACGCCGCCTGATGTAAAGTGGTCACCGCAACCTATAGACGCTTGCAACATCAGAAATGTAACATGCGCGTAGCCGACCCCTAAATTCCTGAAGTGTTTGTAATGGAGTAGAAAATAATCAGCGAAATCGAAAGGTGTCAAAGTTTCCCTGTTTGCTCCTGATTGCTCATTACAATAATCACAAGAAACTTCCAATAACATTACCTACGTTGGAGTTTTTCAGGGGTCCGTACTCTCTGCAACATTATCTGTTATTTTTGTAGGTGCTAGAGCTAAGCTGAAGCTATTATAAATGGGCATATCATATAATGGGATAACATAAATGGGTCGGCTTGCTCAGAGTAGTACCAACCGACCCACAGAAACACCGACATGAAGTAACAGTGCTTGCATTATTACGTTTATTACTTATATATACGTTTCGTTTGGTCAATGAGAGTGCCGGAAGACCATCTCCCCGCTCCTCCCTTTCCTCTTCCCTACTCCCCCATCACTATTCTCCCCCAACACAGGCTGGCAATACACTTGCGACTCCCGTAGTTTGGAAAAAAAAACAGCTATTTATTAACGATCTGCTCAAACCCGGTACTCTCGGGTATGCAGACGATAGCACCGCTACAGAGAGTTACATATCAGAACCTTGTGCTGATAGGAAAGTAACTTATAGTATGAGAGAAGATATCATCAACCGCATGAACTCGGCACTTGAACTTGTATTTGAATGGGGCGATGCAAACCTTGTTAAGTTTAACGCTACGAAAATTGAGGCGTATCTGTTCTCCATGAAACGTAGCCCATTCTTTCTAAAACTTCCTCTCCAGGGTATAATATCGGTTGCCGATAACCTCGAACTCGTTGGGATAAATTTAAACGTCAAGTTCAACTATGGACATTGTAGTGAGGCCAAGAAAAATGGCTGCAAAAAAATTGGGGGTCCTTTTCAGGGTGAAGCGATACTTTACACCGGAGCAACTTCTTAACCTGTATAAGTGGCAGATAAGGCCGTGTGTGGAGTATTGCTGTCACATTTGGGACGGGTCTGCCAAATACTAGTTGGACTTGCTAGACTCCGTCGATCACAGAACTAGAAGACTTGTCGGTAAGGAACCACTTATAGCAACCAAACTACAACCACTTGAACATCGACGTAGAGTCGCTTATCTTGTGGTATTTTATCGGCTACACTTTGGGGAATGTGAACAAAATCTGCACCAGCTAATTCCATCATCTCTATTTCATATCAGGACTACCAGACACTGTACAGACCTCCATTCATTCGTGGTTGAGGACCCTTCATCCGGACGAAGTACTTCACTTTGTCATTTATTATGCGAACCGCGAGGGAGTGGAATATGCTTCCTGCGTCGGGTTTTCCTGAAGGATGTGGTATAACAATCTTCAAAAAAAGAGTGAATGAGCATTTACTGCGTGCACGCGTTACACCTTAGGCGTCGTCCTCACTTTTCATAAGGTGTGACTGAGGTCATTCGTCGCACAATGTATTATAAAAAAAACCTAATCGAAATTGGTACTAAATCTTTATTTATTTATTTTAGGGTCGTCAACATGACAATACACTAGTAAATATATAAAAAGCAGGACTATTATGATTCATTATACTCGTAAATGTGGTGATATTTATAGACAACTACGGCATGCTCCAACACTTAATTAAATATTCATAAAGTAAATATTAAACTATTTTACATATTTAAAGATTTAACATAATAATACAAAAACAAAGAAACTGAAACAGAAAGAGTAATATAATACTGAAATTAAATGATACTCTTAAATCATACTTTAAAAACATTAGGAATATAACAAAGTAATAGTAAGAGAGAGAGTGGAAAAAATAAAAAGAAATACTGAAGCAATTAAAGCTGTATTTTGTGAATAGACTGATATGCCTCTATCGCTGTTTTAAAATTATTTCGTTTAGTAGAGAATATGTCATCATCATCTGCTCCTAACCGTTATCGGTTACAGCGACCGCTAAAAGAAACTTAACAGTTTATTTTTCCGCCCTTTCGTGTGCACGTAAATGACTGGCGTTCCTATCTTTGCTCTAAACATACGCCCACACTTGGGACAGGTCAATACACCATTATTATAGTGATATTTTATAGCCTTAGGTGGTCTGGCTTTTAGTTCATTACGTCTAATATCAAGCTCCTCTTTTCTTCTACCCTCAAACGTGAAAATTTGTTTTTGTAAAGAAGTTTTCCACTCTGACCGTTTCGCAGCTGTTGTTTCCCATAGAGAGGGATCTATTTTGCAAGCTTTCATGTGTCTTTTCAAGACATCTTTATACCGTAATAGCTGTCCGCCTTGCTTTCGCTTGCCTTCTTCAAGCTCACAGTATAAGATGCGCTTGACCACGCTCTCATCAGGTCTCCGAAATATATGTCCACACCAACGCAGTTTGCATTAGATATACTTCTATGCCGCATACATTAGCACGTCGTAGGACATCAGTATTTCTTACACGATCGGACCAGTGTATACGCATGATATTTCTTAGGCATTGCAAGTGGAAGCGATCAAGTGTGCGTATGGGCCTTCTGTATAAGCACCATGTCTCGGATGAATACAGCTAGAAAAGCTTCGAAAAGATTGCTCGTCAAAAAAAATGTATTAACCCTTTGCGGTGATTCTCGTTCCGTATTTTTATGCGAAAGTAAATTGGCAATTTGAGCTGACATTGTTTGAGTTCAATGATCCGATTAATCATTCTGTTAATGTATTAAATTCATGTTAATATCGAACTAGTTGTCCGAACCGGCTTCAAAGGAATGTATTAACAAAAAAAAATTTATAAAACTTCCTCTCACAACACCTTCATATCGAAAAGGTATGCATATCTACTAACATGTTTGTACTTTTTAGATAAAAAAAAAATATTTTTGTAAGTGGTAGAGACACGCTAAAGCTATTACCGGTTTAAGCATGAATGTATCACCTCGCCCTGAGTAGTACCAGCCAACCCACAGAAATACCGACGTGAAGTAACAGTGCTTGCATTGTTGCGTATAGTTCGGTCCGTGAGATCGCTGGAGGCCCCCTCTCCTCTTCCCCCTCCCCCTGCCGATGACGAGCGGTGCAATAGTGTAATAGTAAACTTAATAAATTCTGATGACTATATTAGCCACTGTTTTATACATCTATTTCCATGCGGACGAAGTCGTGGGCACAGCTAGTTTGTCGTATTATCGTTTGTCGTGGTCAGTTATGTTTTAAGCCTTTGCAGTGATTCTTGTTTTTATTCAAAAAAATTTAGTAAGTCTGATCTGACATCATTTGAGGTCAATGTTCCGATTAATCATTCTGTTATGTATTAAATTCATGTTAATATTAAACTAGTTCTCCTAACCGGCTTCCAACGATTGTACTAAGAAAATGAGATCTATATTCCTTTCATATTGTGACCATTTAATAAAATACTATGGAAATCGAACAATTGAACTAATTGTTATTCTATACCACCAGATTAGGCCCCCCTCGGCAGCGACTCAAACCTAGGTCCGTTCCCTCGGCGTGGAGCCCTTAAGTGCGCTGCTCGCGCGATACAGTGACACAAAATCTGACATCACTGCAACAACATTACAAATATCACCCCCACACACGTGCATGCATACACGCTTACACATGAAAGTGGAAGGGTTTTGTTTCTTTCCCTTATCGAACTGAAATAGTTTAGAAAATTATCTGATACGAAATATATATAGGAGTTGTTGAGGTATGTATGCTTGGTACAACACATATATGTTCCAACAACTCATTTATGTATGAATAGTTAGCCTTAGTAGTCCGGTGAAGCTGTACAAGACCTTGGTGGGTAAAAAGCGTAGTCATGGAAGCTTCCGCTGCCTGTTAGCGGTAGCCCGAAGTATCTATTCCACGCGAACGAAGTGCGGGCAGAGGCTAGTGCTTTTAATAGTTTTGAAGATTTTCTTATTGTATTCCGTCTCACACATTTCATATATAGTAATATTGGAACACAGCTCCTAATCGCACGACGCGGCCCATTCGTTTGGCGAAAAGAAGTGTAACATTTTTCCGTCACGACCCTTTCTGCGCGCTTATTGGTTAAAGGCAGCCAACAAATTCACACCGGCTCGTGCTTAGGCAGTTCTAGTTTGTACACGGCATACGCGTCTGACGAAGTTTATAACGAACTATAGCTGACTCGTACCCACTTTGTTGGGCGCTTATCGTTAAGGCAGCGGTCGTAAGATACGTTATCGTTCGACCGTTTTTTCTCCAAATAACTTTGTAAATGTAAAAAAAAAAAAAAGAAAAAAAAATCTTTTCATTTTCCGGGTTAATATATATCTTATAACATTCACATATAACGTGGCTTTCTATTAGTAAAAGAATTTTCAAAATCGGTTTAGTAGATCCAGGTATTAACCCCCTACAAACTCACAGACTTTACCTCTTTATAGCATTAGTATAGATTAGATGAATTGAATGACGTATAATAATAAATAAAATATTTATTTTCACAACTCGTAAAAATATATTAATTATGTCAAATCGGGTGAGTGCCTTAAGTGCTCGCCTTAGTAGTCCGGTGAAGCTGTTAAGACCTTGCTAGGTCAATAGCTTAGTCAGTTCGAGAAAAAAAATGTTAATTATGACATTTCGTATCATTCCTTCAATTCGATACTTAATTGTTTCATTTAATTGCTTTCAGACGCTAGAAACTCATTTATGTGTATATGTTAATCAACAAAATAATAGGTACGTTTATATATACGAGTATTTATACAGATTGATAATGTCATGGTCGCTACACATGTATTTTGCCGAACATAGATCAAGATTGAGACAAAAAGGTCTAGAAGTCGCTACATAGGCATGCTTAAGCGTGTAACCACAGTACAGTTTGGCAACTACCTATATATGCTCGCACCGGCACACTTAGATACGCATCAACGAGACCCCTAAGCGGGTTTAGCGGTGCTGTCCATAGAATTCCTTTCAAAACATCTCGTCGATGCGCATTCTTGCGTGAGTGTGCCGTTTTCGAGCGTTTGCTCGTAGTTTCCGTACTATTTTTCATATTTATACTGTGGTGTAGCATTTGAACAGTTTACGAGAAACTTGTTCATCGCTTTTAATATAGATTCGCATAACACAACGTATATTAAATGTATAACATTGAGCCAACTTAAGGATGAACAAAAACAATTTTGGATACCTGTAATGAAAAAAACGAATGCATGTAACCGTCACATGTGATTGAAGTAAAACTTTTTAAATATTTTTGATTTTGTCAATATTTATAAAAAAATTAACGAATTTTTTTTGAAAATTGAAAAAAAAATCATACAACTATAACTAACTAATTATGTATACAAGGGCGCGCGACTGTGCTGCCTTATGGTTTCAATTTAAGTAACAAATTAAATTAAAGCTTAATTATCTGTAGTGCCATCTATCAGCTAATTCGGAATTTAAATAACACAGGAAACATCATTAGCATCTCTTTGTTATAAAATAAATATAGAAAAGTATGTACAGATTACTATGATAAATAATTAATTAGATTAATTATGATTTAATAGAAGTTTTGGTTATGTTTCACTATTATCTAACCGGATAGTACAGAAACGTGACGCCATATTGCCAAAACGGACTTCCGTTGCATTGTCGTCGTCCATATTTTAACATTGTTTTGTAGTAAAGTCTTCACTATATTATGCGCAAGCCCGAAATAATGGCTATATTCGAAGCGGCCTAAAAGATTCACGAAGACTGTGCTTCACTGATTTGTTGCTAATATACAGATACCGTCACCATAGTGGTTCGTTTGGTTTGTTACCCTCATAAAATAAAGAGGTTGGTAGTTGGTAGAGACACGCTGGTAGGTGGTAGTGCCATGATGGTAGGTGGTAGAGCCACGCTGAAGCTATTAATGGTTTCAATATGAATGGATCGGCTCGCCCGGGTAGTACCACCCTCTCACAGAAACGCCGACGTGAAGTAACAGTGCTTGCATTGTTGCGTTTCGTTCGGTCAGTAAGAGCACCGGAGGCCCACCTCTCCTCCCTGCTCCACTCTCCCTTATCCCTTCCCCCCAAATACAGGTTGGCAGCGTACTTATATTAATGTTATAATTACAATTTACAAAATTAAAAAAAAAATCATTAATATTCAAACTTAAAAATTTAAACGTTGTGGTCGACTTTAGACCACTAGTCTAAATAAATATATAAACATTAATTCTTGTATCTAAACATTTGTATGATACAGGCCTTGGAAAATCCTTTTATGAATGTCTAGAAAAACTTGTAGGTTGAGTTTATTATAAGGAGGTCGTAATATATGGAAATAAATATATATCTTGTTTGAAAGGCAAAAAACATATAATCCTATTATTTTGTTTTCTCGTTATCTACTACTTTATATTGAAATAATAATAAATCGTCAGCTAATAACAAACAAGTCAAAAGTTTAAATTATCTTCGTAATGATAATGAGATCATGTTTTAAATAACCCACAATTCAATTTTATGAAGAGATTTTTATAAAAACCGTAGCAAAGGTTTATTACGATGATAATTTAATAAGTATTATTAGTTTGTCTTCACTTATCGTCTTTAAAGTATACTAATTTTACGCTAGTGGATTAATAAAATGCCGTTTTACATTGAAGGAATTTATAAAACGCTAGTTGGAAATCTCTAAAAAGCAGTAACATCTATTATATCTTATACCTTTAAACGAGCAATTCTTGTATATTTTTATATTTGTATATATTCAGGATCTCGGTAACGACATCATCTATTTCCGTGAAACTTAGTTCGTAGATAGTTTCGGGGACGATTAATCGATCTAGCTAGATTTTATTAATAGAAAACTTTTTTAACTGAGTTTTGAGAATATAGCTAAAATATAAAGGTAAATTTCGCCAGTCGCTGTCAAAACAAAAATAGTTCAGATGAGAATCGGTTGCTTCGAAAATCCGTGTAACCCCAGTTCGAATCCGAATGACAGCAGAAAAGATATATTTTTTTGATATTTTTTTTTTGTATAAATTGTTGATTTCATAAGGCAAACCTAACTAACAGTTTATTTTCATTTAAAAATGTTTTTTAAAGAATCGGGCTAGGCTCGGTCGCCCTGGTACTTTTGATTTATGAGACCTATACTTTTTAAATGAAAGTAAAGTTCAGAGATCATTTTCAAAACCTTATAATTTGCTTAATAGACGGAGCAGTAAAGATTCAAAATCTGCGTATTTATATTCCCACGCATCGATGATTCTTCTTTTCTTTTCGAACGAACTAAACTGTTGGCTTGCGGAGTCTTTCACAAGTTCATGAAGCTTTTAGGGCGAGCATTTAAGGCACTCAGCAACTGGCAACACGCTAGCTCAAGGGTGCCAACCGAACCTCGGTTTGGGTTGTTGCCTTGGATGCTACGCGAATCGAACTAAAACTAACCATCTAAGCTAAGCTAACCATATATGTATATTATAGTTAGACATACCTTCATATGTGTTTCCCTGTCATACAAAGGTGTCAATTTTAACATATGCCTTACCACACAGCCTGTTTTGTTTAGAGTTAGTTACATGACAGAGAGTGTACATAACATTTATAGAACAGCAACATCTTATTATTTATAAGCAGACATTTCCGAGAAGAATCGATCCCAATTTAGGTGACATATTTTCTATTTAAATATAATCAAACCTTACAGTTGGTATAGTTTTTGTACAATTATTAAAAATGACAAAACTCTTGCAAACAAAAACATTGATATCGCTATATCAAGCGTCATTTGACCTTTACATTTGTGATAATTAGGTTATTAAGTATATTCAGTGATTATTTATTATATTATCCTTATTCATTGTTATGCGAGATGGTCACCACTATAAAACCAAATTGTGCTGGCCCCTTTAATAATTTAATTTGGGATCGTGACCATTCTGAATGAAACTGTGATTACATAGCAACTCTAATAAATCAAATACGATTATTAGCAAACCACTCATCTTACAGGCTTGACGTTCCTCTGTGCTTCCACTGTGCTCGTCCGTATGTACTAGTGTGTATATGTAGTGTATTTGTATGCAAAATTAGTGTAGAATGGAAGCACAAAAACTGATACTGACAAACACAATAATGACAATAGAAGAACACAACAATGTCAATAGTTTTTCAAATTCAAACAACAAATCAAATATGCATTACAAATATTAATACGTGAGGGACGGTAAGACGCTTCAAAACCCGTACAAGAATGTTGCATCCGAGACAAAAGTAGCGCAGGCAAGTTTTTACCTAATATTTTTTGCGGTCACAGGTCACATTCCTTGACAATTTTCTCGTTGTTCAAATAGCGTGAGAGTTGACTACTCTTTTTATCTGTGCTTCAAAGTAAACAAATAGACAATTCTGATTTTTTTTTTCTCGAAATTACTACGCTATTGACCCATCAAGGTCTTAACAGCTTCACCGGACTACTAAGGCGAGCGCTTAAGACACTCAGCCGATTTTATTATGGCAACCAGCTCAAGGGTGCATGGCACACCTCGGCTTGGCTGTTGCCTGTTGCATGCAAAATCGCGACCTATCTTAGCTAGCCCAGCTAACTATTCATATATGTATGAGTTGTTGAACCGTATATGTGTACCAAGCATACACGCCTCAACAACTCTTCCATATATTTACTATCGGAAAATTGAGAGTTTTTCAGTTCGATAAGGGAAAAAAAGTAAACCCTTCCACTTTCATGTGTAAGCGTGTAGGCGTGCACGTGTGTGGGGGTGATCGTGTAGTGTTGTAGCAGTGATGTATATTTGTGTGTCACCGTATCGCGCAAGCAACGCACTCAAGGGCTCCCTACCGAGGGATCGAACCTAGGCTTGAGCCGCTGCCGTGGGAGGCCTAATCGGGTAGAGGGAGGCCTAATTGGGTTCTGAAATAATATCAGTTAGTATTTGCGTGTATAGCCAGAAGATCAGTGCCATCTCAATGGTTGGAAGTCCTCCACTGTGCGGTTCTTACGTTCGTTTTTCCCACGTACGTCAGTTCTCTGGAACGAACTCCCAGCGGCAGTGTTCCCGGACTATTACAGTTTACAACCTTTCAAGAAACGAGCCTATTCCTTTCTTTAGGGCCGGCAACGCATCTGTGATTCTTCTCGTGTCACAGGTGTCTATGGGCGGCGAGGATCACTTACCATCAGGTGACCCGCATGTTCGTCTGCCACCAATAGCATAAAAAAAAGATGCGTTGGTAGAGGAATGTGGCCCTTTACTGAATAGCCTAAAACAAATGTCATCAACATATTTCATGCAATTTGAGCTAGACGAAAGTACTTCTGTTCATTAAAGCATTACCTCACTGGTCCGAAAAACATCCTAATCAATAACGGGTTAGGCCTCCTTCGGCAGCGGCTGATGCCTAGGTTTGCTCCCTCAGCGTGGAGTCCTTGAATGCGCTGCTCGCGCGATACAGTGACACAAAATCTTACATCACTACAACAACATTACACATATTACCCCAACTCACTTGCACGTATACACGCTTACACGTGAAAGTGGAATGGCTTTGTTTCTTTCCCTTATCGAACTGAATTAGTTCAGAAAATTATCCAAAAGTGACTGCGACACATTTTTACCGACCCTCCTGATTCAATCACGTCAGCGAACGATCAGTACCAGCCTGTCTCTCCAAACAGAGCGAGTTCACGCCCATGCCCACGTAACCACAGATCACGGCACCGTGGTCTGGGGGTAAATTTCGCTCCCGCATACCAGATTAGGCCCCTCTCGGCAGCGGCTCTTGGCGTGGAGCCCTTGGGTACGCTGCTCACACGATACAGGGACACAAAACCTTACATCACTGCTACAACATCACACACATCACCTATACACACGTGCACGCCTACACGCTTACACGCTTTTTCAAAGAAATAAGCGACAAAGAGTTCAACCCTTATACTATCCTATCCCACATAATTTTGAGGAATTTTTCCGACACAAAATACATATAGGAGTTGTTGAGGCACGCATGCTTGGTACACATGCATGTTTCAATAACTCATATACCTATATCTAGCTAGCTTAGCTTAGGTTAGCTCAGATAGGTCGCGATTTTTGCACAAAACAGGCGACAGCCCTAGCCGAAATGTGCCGTGCACCCTTGAGTTAGTTGCCCAAACATCCATAGTCGGCAGAGTGCCTTTAGCGCTCGCCTCAATAGTTCTGTGAAGCTGTGAAGACCCTTCCAGGTCAACAGCGTTTTGATTAAAAAAAAAAAATAGTATGTACATTTAATTAATTTCCAATATTTTGTGATAGATAATTAGTATAAAATATACTGAACACTAATATCAGTTAATTTTCTTTGTTACTCTCTGTATAGACGACAGAGCCACGCTGAAGGTATTACTGATTTCAACATGAATGGGTGGGCTGGCCTGGGGTAGTACTACTATTGCGGCCGCGTAGATCGAGTATTACAAAATATCATGTCAGCGAGGGTAGGAGCATTTGTTCGTTGATCGCTCCCGGCTCGGGACGCCGCAAAACAGTTCGATCGCATACATTGCATGCGAAGCGCGTGCACCTCGAAATAATCGTGGGTTCCTCGTGTTGCAATAACCTTCATCATCGCCTTTAAGTATTGTGAGCTTCTCGTATCGCAATAAACCTTTGTATCATCGCAACTCGTCGGCGCCGACCACCGGCATCGAACCTTGGACAGTACCGGTGAGTGATCACAACTTTCGTTACTATTCTCGTTGACATTCGCATTATTCGCATCATAGCCGACTCCCTATCGTGGGAGTCGTCACAACCATTTTTGGTCCAATCGAGCCGGATCTTCTCATCAACATTTTTTTGTCCAATCGAACCTGATCCTCTCGTCACCATTTTTTGATTTAATCGAACCAGGGAGCCTTCTTATGATGGGAACACTTAGCTTGACTCATCATCAGAAGTGATATAATTACCCGATATTATTTATTTCGTTCAACATCTTATATACGTTACAAATCACTCAATTCCTCACTACAATCGTAATCTTAGGAATTTAATAATAAATTTCGAAATTCATAATACTAGATTACTCGTTATTGTTAGCGTTCATAGTGTTATAGCGGATTAATATTTTGTATTTGCATATTTTACGTGACCGCCATTATTAATCTGCCAATATTAAACATTACATATCGCATTACAAATATAATAGCTTAAGGTAATTCGTATTTTGTCGGATTATCTGTACATCGACGCAGGTGCAAAGTCCACTACCTGCGAACGGCCGCCATTTTATTTAATTACCTGTTCTTTTGTTATAGTTGAACGTTTCTGTTCGCGACAAAATATAGCAATTAGTAATGTGTTTTATTTGTGTGTGTGATTGTAGTGTTTTGTGTAGATATAGTTCATAGATTTTAGTATAGTTTCATAGTTATAATGGTATAATTGTACTAGAGCTTGTATTCCATTTATATTGTAATACTTAGATATAGTTTAGAATGTATAAGTTACTAGTTGTAAGAATATTTGTAATTATTATTTGGAAATAAAAAGCAAGTGAAGGGTACTCGTTGCGCCCCCGCCCCGCCCCGTGTTGTAGGTTTAGCCGATCCCCGACGCTGTGCACGTGATTTTTAAGTGCTCTGATTGGCGGAGCACTGCCGGCGTCGGGCGAGCGACCCCGGTGCCGCACAGGCAAGGCCCGGAGCATCGCACATTCAGGCGCGGGCGTCATAGAGAGCGGTCAATAGTATAGTAACCGCGTAATAGAGTAATCGAATTGATAAATACTAATAGTCAGTGATAGTGAATAGTCTAGATAGGACATTCAGGCGCGGGCGTCATAGATAGCAGTCGTCCCGCGTAATAGTTAGCCACCGTTATTTGATAGTGAATGAATAGTATTGTGATTCGATATAGTTAGTGAGGTGGCTTTCATTCATAGTCCATCGTAAGCCGGATCTTAAATTGAAATAGGAAGAAAAGACCACATTAATGGTCTGTCTTCATTCGAATATTGGAAGCTTTAGTAGATGACAGCGAGAGGAAACACTCCAGCGAGTCATTCACTATCACAACGACAGACGGCACAGGCGCTACTAGCTGCACATACTCATCGACGGGAACGATCGAGGCCAACACAGCTCCGACGGAGGACACCATGGACGTATCGAGACCGCACAACGATGAGGATGCAGCTACATACACCGCCACAACCGTGAGGATATCACGGCCGTCAGGCACATCTTCGAGGAGAAGAAAAGAGCTCGCAAAAGCTTGAATAGAGCTGCTACAGAGAGAAATAGAGCTCGCCGCTTTACGTGTAGCAGCCCTCGAAGATGAATACTATGAAAGTATTAACCGTGAAGCCACTATAAAGAAAGAGAGGACTTCAGTGTGTATAAATGAGAGCACGATTACTCACACACCGGAACCACACAACGAGACCACACGTACGAGGCCAGAAACACACACGTGTGACGTTAGCGTTGATGTTCCGGAGCAACGTCTACATAAAGACAATACACATGTGCGTGAGACACAACCCACATGTATAGAAGAAACGCAAGATGATTGCAGAAAAATAGCATCGCATAACACAGATTTAGCACAAGCGACTAGGCAATGCGATTATAACGCATTTCATAGAAGTATTGCATCGTGTGAATTCGAAAGTGCAACGGTCGCCTGTGCTATTGTTTCATCGACGAAGGATAATAAACGCAGCTGCGCAACCCGAAAAATACTACCTGAGGGTCTAGACTGCATAGAGAGAGCAGAGGGTGCTTGCTGTACCCACGTTTTTTTAGACGACAGGCCATTGCATACAACAATGGAGTCGGGAACAGCGCTAACAAAAAAAGTTACTGAGACCCCGGAATATGTAAATATAGTTGCCATGACGGCGAACAAAGTTGGCCTGAAGAAACAATGGGGTCTCGAAATGTTAGAACAAAAAACGCATAGATTACCGGCGGGAGTTCTTAAAAAGGCACCACGTGAAAACGAAGCGATTCTCATCGAGCACGAGACAACGGCAACTACTCGTGATAAAGATGTCTTAACGGTGAAGCTTGCGTTAAAATCACCGACAACAATAGATCGAGCTTTAAAGTTGATGCAGCGAAAACATAAAAGGCCGCCAAAATCGTCATTGCTCGCTGTTTCAACTACGAACAAGATGCGAAAACAATATCGGAAGCGGATATTATGTCATGAAATCTGTACCCAACAGATTCACAACAGAACTTTACGAACTGTTTCGTCGCCTAGCCGATACACTTGGAAATTGCGGGAAGCCTTATATTATCTCCATGTGGATAATAATACGCTGCGGAACTATGGAACAATCCTGCGGAACTACAAGAAACGACGTCGACATGCTGTTTGTCAGGTGGTACCCCGACAGCGCACGTGTTGTAGGCGACGTCCGGGAATTGACATGTGTGAAGATTGCGCATCACTTCATATGTGAACGTACCATAGTCGACTACGTTCTCAGCGACCTCCGCAAAGGATAAAGCAGCACTTTTAATAAAACATTTCGTCGTGTAAACTACCTGAAAACTGCTATATTCAGGATGAAACAAGGCATAACGTGTGTGAATTATCGACTAGCGGACAAGTTTAAACTTGTAAGTCTGATATCACCCGCCGAGGCTACAATACCGGCGGGAGCAGCGCACACGTGGTGAGATTGGATTTAGAGAGCTTCATCATCATCATTACCCTTATCCCACCTAAGTAGGGTCGGCACAACATGTTTTCTTTTTCCACTCTCTCCTATCAAATGTCATCTCAGTATTCACACCTTTTACGCACATATCATTTTTCACACAATCCATCCACACCTTTTTCGGTCTTCCTCTACTCGTATATCCATCCACTATCATACTCAACACTTTTCTAGTCACATGGTTTTCATCTCTTCTCATGACATGCCCATACCATGCTAACCTATTACTTCTCAACTTCTCTGTCACCGGTGCTATTTTCAAACTTCCTCTGATATACTCATTCTTAATCTTATCCATTCTAGTCACACCACACATCCACCTTAACATTCGCATCTCTGCCACATGTAATTTCCTCTCATCCGTTTCTTTCGTAGCCCAGAACTCAGATGCATACAGCATGACCGGTCTTATCATGGTTTTATAAACTTTCCCCTTGAGTTTCAAAGGCATTCGTGGGTCACAAGCTACCCCAGACACATTTCGCCATTTCATCCATCCTGCATTTATCCTGTTCCTCACATCCTTATCAATGCCAGAGCAGAGCTTTGAGAGCTTGTTTTATCAAATAATGAAATGCACTCAAGGGATCCGTTACCGAGACGTACAGTTTGGCTAACTACCTGAGGGAGGGTGAAGTAAAAACACTTGCTATGGACAACAAAAGAATTCTATGCCGGCGTACAAAACTTACAACGGTTCCTACAGTTATTGAAAACAGATGCGCGAACGCTAGAGGTCTCCAGCTACAAGAGCTGCGGCGGGAGCATGTTCGCGACAAAATATAGCGATTAGTAATGTGTTTTATTTGTGTATGTGATTATAGTGTTTTGTGTAGATATAGTTCATAGATTTTAGTATAGTTTCATAGTTATAATAGTATAATTGTACTAGGGCTTATATTCCATTTATATTGTAATTCTTAGATATAGTTTAGAATGTATAAATTACTAGTTGTAAGAATATTTGTAATTATTATTTGGAAATAAAAAGCAAGCGAAGGGTACTCGTTGCGCCCCCGCCCCGCCCCGTGTTGTAGGTTTAGCCGATCCCCGACGCTGTGCACGTGATTTTTAAGTGCTCTGATTGGCGGAGAACTGCCGGCGTCGGGCGAGCGACCCCGGTGCCGCACAGGCAAGCCCCGGAGCATCGCATAGTCAGGCGCGGGCGTCATAGAGAGCGGTCAATAGTATAGTAACCGCGTAGTAGAGTCGAATAGATAAATACTAATAGATAGTGAATAAGCTGTTTAGAACGAGTCGCCATAGAGACACATAGTTTATTACGTCCAGATACGGAGCGCCCTTCGCTCCGTTGCTAACTAGTTATAGTCTTTTATTGCGAGAAATCCTAATCGTCGTTTCTTCGAAATTCAACTTCGGAACCAGCAACATAGTCAGTTGAAAGTCATTCGGAGGTGGCTTTCACTTTCTTATCTTAATCTCTCAAACAATGGAATGTTGGAACTCGCAGTTCATTATATTGTTGTTCATTTTAAAATTATTTGAATTTGAAGAGTTTATTACTTCGTTCGAATATCATCACGCTATTACCGAACGAGTACAAGCATTAATATTGAAATCGAAATTATATATACATTTTTTTTTTCTTGTTTGTTGCGAGTTAGCTAAAGTTAATAATTTAGGTTTGTTTACTTATTGTTTGAATCGATTTGAATTACAGTCCATTACATTTATCTCTTGGTTCTTTGAATTATTTTGTGTTTGATTGTTTTGCTTAAAATGGCGAAGGCTATCGCGCGTCGCGATTCAGAGTTAAAGCGGTCCATATCCATCAAACGAATGGATGATTGTTTATCTTCGGCTTTAGATGCTCAAAGTGATAAATCCTTTTTGTCAATGTTCCTGTCTCGATACAGTCGTTTCGAAAGTAATTATGCGACTTTTGAAGAACAACATTTCAAGATTTGTTCAGACATATTAGATTCCTCTGAGTTGGAGGAGGAAGATGCTATTCGACAAGATCTCGATAACAAATATTTCCAGATACTCGAAATTCATTCCACACTCACATCAACTCACCCGTCGGATGGTCAACAACTTGGCGTATGCACGACTGATTTATCTGTGAAACTACCTCGTTTAAGTCTATTAACTTTTAATGGAGATATTCATGGAGTTTTTTATATGATATGTACAACACAACTGTACATCATATCGAACGCTTTTCGATTTTAAATTCGCTTCTTTCTGGTGAACCACTTCAACTTCTAAAAGGGTTTCCGCTATCGGAAGATAATTACTTAGATGCTTACGCGGCCTTGATTGATCGTTATCAATGTAAACTAGCTTTTCGGTATTAGGAGGAGTTACAAAATGTAACTCTTAAATCAGATTCACCACGCGAGTTACGCCGTCTCGTAGATACTTTCAAGGAAAATATCGCAGTTTTAAAAAACTTGAAGCTGCCTGTAAACTTCAACTTGAAGTTGACACTCATCAACGGTTTGAATTGCAAAACGATGATAAAGATATTCCAACCTTTGATTCTCTTTTAGACTACCTGAACAAAGTCGGCCAAGCACTCGAGCTTGCCGAGCCTCAGATAAGGGCAGCACGGTTTTCTGCGTGGTCACTTCGTGGCGCCACTTCTGGCGCCGAAGCTAGCACTCCGCTTGCTTCCTCTTCGCGCACGGTACACATATCTAATGTGTCCCCGCTTCAGAATGTGCATAGTAGGCTTACTCATACGCCTATCACTAAAACAAGGGCTTCAGTGGTGAAATCGTCGTCATCAAGCAATGAGCTCTGTGTTTTGTGTAAGGCACAACATACCTTGACGAATTGTCCCATTTATCGTGATCACAGCCCACGTGATCGGTTCGCTATTGTAAAGAAACATCATCGTTGTGTGAATTGCCTTCGTCAAGGTCATTTCGTTAAATCTTGCTCGTCGAACAATCGCTGTTTCAAATGCAACGCGCTTCACTACACTACATTGCGTTTTGACAATTTGGGGTCGACAAATGCTAATGTAGTTTCATCTACCTTACCAACAAACTCGGATGCTATCGCAGAGTCACCTATCACTTCGTCTGCGGCAACATTACAGGCATTGGTGGCAGGTTCACGGTCTGCTACATATATTTCGCTTCTTGCTACTGCCTCTGTCGAAGTTTCAGATAAGTTTGGCAACTATCGCTCAATTCGTATTGTCATAGATAACGGAAGCCAAAGGAATTTCATTACCAACAAGTGTGGCCAACGTTTAGGTTTAACTCTCAAGAAAACCGTGTCACTTGTTGAAGGTATTGGTCAGTCATCGTCGTTTACGGCTGCTTCTACTGTGTTTCAGATTCGTGATCTAAAGGGGGGTCCCGAGATAGTTGTAGAAGCTCTTGTGATTCCTAAGATATGCAGTGAAATGCCCACTAGCAGAATTACATTACTCGTTGGCCGCAGTTGACAAATGTTAAGCTTGCTGACTCAAATTTCAACGTGCCTGCGCAAATCGATGCGCTAGTAGGCGTTGACGTATTTTGTCAGATCTTTTCAGGTGAACGTCTCGATTGCGACCCTGATGGACCTACAGCGTTCAATACTAAATTAGGTTGGGTAGTCATGGGAAATATTCCATGTGCCCTATCTACTTCTTGTAAACCAATGATATGCACATTTGAAAATCTAGGTTCTCAAATTCGTAAATTCTGGGAAATTGATGGACTTCCCAAATCGTCAGCACTTAGTAATGAAGACGCTCTTTGTGAACATATCTTCCATACGACACACTGCAGAGACGTAGACGGAAGGTATATCGTCCGTTTGCCTTTTAAATCACCCACGCCTACCTTCGGTGATTCCTACACATTGGCACATCGTAGATTGCTATCTCTCGAAAGACGTTTATCACGTGATTCTCAACTTAGAGCGGACTATAATGCTTTCATGAGTGATTACCTTGATTCTGGACACATGGAAGTGACTCAACGACCCTCTTCAAATCAAACCTGTAATATACCGCATCACTGCGTGCTCAAACCAACTAGCTTAACCACCAAATTACGTGTGGTTTTCGATGCAAATGCCAAACCAGCTAACGGTGCTGCGTTTAATGAACAATTACTTGTCGGTCCAAGATTTCAATCGGATATCAAATCAATTTTACTTTGCTTTCGTCTTTATTTGGTCTGTTTTACTGCTGATATTAAGCAGATGTATCGCCAGGTACTAGTAGCTAATGCTGATTGTGATTATCAACGAATCCTGTTTCGATTTTTGCCTGAGGACACTATTCAAGAGTTCTGTCTTAAAACCGTCACATACGGCATGGCTTCGTCGAGCTTCTTGGCACTTCGAAACATATCGCAATCAGCACAGGACGAGAGAGTTGATAGCCCTCTTGCTGTGACCGCACTCAGAAATGATATGTATGTGGACGACGTCGTAACTGGAGCTGACTCGCTTAGCTCGGCACGTGAATTAATGAGAGATATAACTATAATTATGGGTAAAGAATGCTTCGAACTAAGGACATGGGCTAGCAATCATCCTACTTTACTCGAAGGAATACATCCCCAACATAAACACGATACTTGTGATTCACTGGCATTCAACACATCCTTACAGCATCAATGCACCAAGCGCATCGTTTTATCCGAATTAGCGCATATCTTCGACCCACTTGGTTTCCTTACCCCAATCACTTTTGTGTTTAAATGCGTAGTACAGAAGTTATGGCGTCTCGGATTAGGTTGGAATGAGATTGCACCCTTTTCAATAACTCAAAATTGGTACCGCTATCGCGCCGAATTTAATTCGTTGTCGTTTTTATCAGTTTCTCGGTTTATTCCTGTTTTGAATTCCATAAAATTGCAAATACACGGCTTCTGCGACGCCTCTGAGTCAGGCTACGCGGCCATCGTATATTTTCGCATCGTGCAAGGTGACGAATATGTCACCACGCGTCTCATTATCGATCGTTCGAAAGTTGCTCCATTAAAGAGGATCTCCATACCTCGCTTAGAATTATGCGCTGCTGTTCTCTTAGCAGATCTTGTCACCTACGTTCAAACAGTATTCGCTGACAAGGTACACTTCGATGGGATTTTTTGTTGGTCTGACTCGACTGTGACTTTGGCTTGGCTAAAATCACCGTCCTATCGATGGAAAACGTATGTAAGTAATCGCGTAAATCACATACAGGAAATTGTTCCACCTTCTTGTTGGCGCCATGTCAGATCTGCAGACAACCCAGCAGATTGCGCAAGTCGTGGGCTTACAGTTCGTGAACTACTTGACCACTCATTGTGGTGGCATGGCCCTCCGTGGTTGCTTGATGATTCAAGCAGATGGCCACTTTTGTCATTCTTGGTTGATAATTTACCTGATGCAATGGCAGAGCAGCGTACATTGGACATATCTCTTTTCGTCACCGTCGATAAATTTGATGAGTTTCTTAGCAGGTACTCTAATCTCAGGAAAACTCAACGGATTGTCGCTTATATACATCGTTTCGTCCATAATTGCCATAACTCAAATAATCGCAGGACAGATCGTCTTACTGCTTCAGAGCTAAAACAATCGTTGGTTACGTTAGTTAAATTCGCTCAAGCTTCGAGTTTTATAACTGAAATTCGAAACTTGGAAAAGGATTGCGATTACCCAAACCGCTACAAAAACTACAACCATTTCTTGTTAAAGATGGTCTCCTCAGGGTGGGCGGTAGGCTCGCTTATTCGGATTTGGATTATGATTGCAAGTACCCTTTGCTGTTGCCTCGTCAACATCGTCTTACCTCGCTTATCATCGATCAATATCATAATGATAATTTACATCCTGGGCTTCGTACACTTAATTTTCTGCTAGCACAAACATTCTGGATATTATCACCTTGTCGCGCGATTCGTAGTCGCTTATCCAAGTGTATCAAGTGCTACCGCAACAATCCAAGGCCTATCACGCCTCGCATTGCAGATCTTCCCAAGTTGCGAGTTTCACAACTTAAGCCTATCTCATGTATTGGTGTCGATTTCGCTGGACCTTTGCCTACAAATGTACTATGCCGCCGTGGGGCTAGAACCTTTAAGACATACGTTTGTCTCTTTATATGTTTCGCCACTAAGGCAGTTCACATCGAACTTGTCATTGGCTTAACAAGTGAAGCTTTCCTTGGCGCTCTTCGTAGATTCATTGCTCGCCGCGGGCGTTGTCAACGCATTCAATGCGATCACGGCACAAATTTCGTTGGTGCTCACAATATGTTGACAACTCTCATACAAAAGGCTGCTTCCACTGAATCAATTGAGTTTAGCTTTAAGCCCCCCGCTGCGCCACACTTCGGTGGTCTTTTGGGAGGCAAACATAAAATCCTTCAAGGCACATCTTAGCCGTGTCATCGGAAACCAAATCTTTACCTATGAAGAATTTTTAACTTTGGCAACACAAATAGAAGCGTTACTTAATTCTCGACCGTTATGTGATATGGGATCGGATCCCAACGATTTGGCTGCATTGACACCTGGCCACTTCTCAACTCTAGAGCCCCTCACTTCGCTTCCAGAAGCGGACTTGTCCAGCGCTTCTCTGAACTCCTTGAATCTTTGGCAATGCTACAAAAACTTCATTACGACTTCTGGAAGCGATGGCATATCGAATATTTGCACACATTAAATGAGCGGTCTAAATGGCATAAAAGCGCGGCAGAACTTAGTTTAGGCTCCTTAGTTTTAATTAAGGATGAACAAATAAAGCCGATTAAATGGCTTTTAGCACGTATCGTAAAGTTACATCCTGGGAAGGATGGTATTTCTCGGGTTGCCACGATTAAAACCCAGGCGGGTCTCAAAGACCCTAGTAAAGCTATGTCCTCTACCCAGCAACGAGTAATACAGTATTATTCGCGTTCTTCAATTCGTAGTATGTAGTTTCGTTATTTTAGTTTATTACTCATATTCGTTCATTATTTTCGATTTTTTTTAATTTTTTTTTTTTCATAATTGTTTGTTTAAAAATACGTTGTATTTTGGTGGGCGGAATGTTGCGGCCGCGTAGATCGGGTATTACAAAACAAAATTAAAAAGCTAATAAACAGACAGAAATACTTTTACATGATATATATCTACCAATACTAAAAAGAGGTAAAGTTTGTGACGTGAGTTTGTGAGTTTGTGACGTTGTAGGGGATAACCTCAGGAACTACTGGTCCGATTTGAAAAATTCTTTCAATATAGCACATTTAACGAGGATGGTTATAGGCTATATATAATCACCCTAAGACCAATAGGAGCGGAGCACCGATGAAGAATGTTTAAAAATCGGATTTTTTTTTGTCTTGAGAGTTTCCGCTGCGTGTTAGTGTTAGCCCAAAGTATCTATTCCACGCGAACGAAGTCGCAGGCAGAGGCTAGTATATTATATAAACTAACTAGCGGGCCCGTCGGACGTTGTACCGCTTTGATAATAAAAAAAGTCCTAGAATCAGACCGCAGCACCAACTAACTCATTCCACTAACCAATCTAACTCATTCTCGAATCTACTGGAGCACAAAAAAAATCTCAAAATCGATCCAACCGTTTAATAGAAATTCAGCCACATACGCGTGAACAGAAGAATATAAAGATAGGAACGTGCATGAAATGCTTAATATAAGTAACGAATCGAAATTGATAAGTATTAATACTGTAAGATGTAAGTGGGCTATCCTTAAAAGATAGATATATGCCGTTACAGACTTCTTTGTAGATCTATAAAAGAGAAATATCTACAATGCATAAAAATCAAAAAACCAAAATCAAAAATTCTTTATTCAGTTTAGGCCCTAATAAGGCGCTTATGAACGTTAAAAACTACCACCGGTTCGGAAACAACCCAGCCATCGAGAAGAACCGGCAAGAAACTCGATCGGGTACATTTTTTTTTTACATACATTTAAATACATCATACAGCTTATAGTGGATGCACAGAGAGGAGTCAATTCCAGACATCACTATCGTTCACATATTGATCAACTCTATAATATCCTTTTGACACTAACACCCGCTTGACATTGCGCTTAAATTTGCAGTCCGGCAAATCGGTAACATGTTTTGGGACTTTATTGTAAAACCTAACACTGTTACCTAAGAAACTATTACCGGTTTTACTAAGTCTGAAACATGGGACGACCAGTTTATTACAGTTTCTAGTATTGATATTATGCTGGTCTTTTACTAAATTCAGTTTTTCAAAGTTTTTACGGACATACATTAAATTATCAAGAATGTATTGGGAGGGTAGAGTTAAGATACCGAATTCCTGGAAATTTGTTTTTAATGATTCATAGTTTTGTTATATGGCGATATTCCTCTTTTATAAATCTGCAAAGAAGTCTGCAACGGTATATGTCTATCTTAGGGATAGCCCACTTATATCGTCTAAAAAATGATAACGTACAAATCGAAAGCTTTTTAGATGGATACAATATTAATATTTATGAACTTAAATTCGTTAGTTATATTAAGCATTTCAGCACATACTATGCAATTCTTCTGGCCGTATGTATGTGACTGAACTTGGAAATTGGACGAATTTTAATGAAAGTTTTTGTGTGTTCCAGTTGATTCTTCAAAATAAAGAAATGTCGACGTATTCTAATAAATTCCTAAGTACATGTTTTCGACCGATTACGTTCATAATCCTAGCTTAATCTTATGATGCATCATAATAATGCACTAAGGAATTTTAAGTCTTAAAAATGTCTACAGAAAAGTTAGTACGGGTAGTCGTTGTATGGGCTTGCCTCGAATATAGTCTAAGAGTTAAATACAAAATAAAGTTAAAATATTCTTAATAATGGGAAACAAAAAATGTTGTTTTTGTTGAAGATTCCTACATAGCTTATCCAATTAAATACTTTAGTAACCCGAGGCTTTTATATTAAAATTGACCTTTAATTCATATCTTTTTAATCAATATACTAGGATTTAACACAGATGAAAAAATATGCGAAAGAAAGAAGTTATCATTGTGTGAAGATTCTTACACAGCTGCTACCACTTTGATGAATTATAAATGTCAGAGTATAAAAAATGACCTAACTCGTACAGATATTTACGATGCACACATTACTATTCTGCATCAGCGTACACTGCCAAGCTAGACGGTTCATTAGTTTCCTTATCATTCTAGGTTATAATGCTATTCATTCTTTTTTCTTAATATCATAGGAGGCATACGAACAGGCGAGTCACCTGATGGTAAGTGATTACCGCCGTCTATAAAAACAAGCAATACCAGGAGAGTCGCGTGTGCATTGCCAGCTTGTGTTTAGGGAAGTTGAGGGGAAAGGAGAAAGGAGATGTGGGCCTCCGGCGCTCTCATTGACCGAATGAAACGCGACAATGCAAGCACTGTTACTTCACGTCGGTGTTTCTGTGAGAAGGTGGTACTACCCCGGACGAGCCGACCCGTTCATGCTGGAAAATTTCATGCTTATAAAACAAAAAACACTAATAACTTCATCAGTTTAGAAATCTCTAAGAAGATTAAAATGGCTACATTGCGACCATTGTCGAGCCAACAACAATACACTTAAACTAATTTGTATTTTTTTCTTTAGTACAAATAAGACCGTCACATATTCTTACAAATTGCTTTAGGATGTACATTATAAACAACCGTTTATTTTAGATCGGAGATTACAGCTCAAATCAAAAATACTTTATTCAGTTAAAGCCCTATTGCGGCATTTATGAATTTGAAAAAATTTAAGTCCTTCTGTGACGAACTCCCGAATTAAATTATGTACCTTTAAAATAAACTTATGCGCAACCTGTATTCTTAATGAAGCATTTTTATTCTATCACTTATAATTATCATCCACGGAAGTAATTATTTTGATAGATAAACTGTTTATTTAAAAGTATTCATTATATCAAGTACATTAATTATTTCATGGTCATCTCAATCAACGTAAAAAATTCGCATTTTCAAATCTTCGTCGAATGTAATTACAGTCTGTGTAATACACATACAGTAATTACCTGTTCAAGAACAAGTTTTTAGTTGAGATAAAACAAGGTAGCTTTATCCATACTAGCTGGGAACTGAATAATGTATTACGGCCATGCATTACGATATCCTGAGATGTATTATAACTACTAACTGAGCACAGTTCGACCATAAATTAAATAGCGATGCAGCGGGTGACGGAAAAAAACGTTAGGTCCTGAAATAAAATTGCTAAAATAAACTACTAAAGGATATATTCTACAAATATTAGGTTTGAAGATGTTACTTAACAAGGCGATCATAACAGAGGTACTTTTTTATAATATGATTATTACGAATATAACATATTGATATAACCACCCAAACCATTTCGCGATCTTATTAGACTCTGTTGTGTCAATATTCCGAATAAACTCTATCGTTCAGAGTGTACTCGGTGACCGTTCCGATCAGAGTCTATGGTGTTACTCTTTAGAACAAGTTCATGTTCCTTATTTAAGGGTCTCGCAGCTGTAATGGGCCGATACACGCGCTCCATGCGTGTGGCCCGCATAACATCGAAATCAGCTCGACCGAGACCCCCTAGGATGCGCACGTTTGAGAAATAAGGCACATGGATTCGTTCTTTTGTCATTATTTCCCTAGACCGTGACATTGACATAGATTTATTACATCTTGCACAGTTTAAAATAATACTTAGTCCTAATAAATTATAAGTCTATTCGTTCCTTATTATCCATATAACTTATTGCTAACACTGTGTTTCTACAAACTAAAACAATATATACTGCAAACCAGAGGGTAATAAATTTACACCTTTCACTTCCTATTCCTATTATTTATTTAAAACTATTCAATGTCACGAAATGTCTTGCACATGGCTCGCTGTCCGTAACAATGATGGTAGCAAACAAGCATGCAGGCCGCCTGATTTTAAGCAGTCACCGCAGCCTATAGACGCTTGCAACATCAAAGGTGTCACATACGCATTGGCGACCCTTTAATATCCTATTTACTTTCCCATTGAAGAATGCCATGGCGTAGCCCCCACGAAAAAACCTCAGCAGGGAGCTCATTCCACAGCCGGAGCGTGCGTGGAAGGAAACCCCTTTGGAAACGGACCGTCCGAGACCATTTTGGTTCGAGTGTGTAAGGATGAATCATTTCCGGATGACGAGCGGTACGATAGTGAAAAGTTGCCACAGGCATAAGGTTGAACAATTCCACGGAACACAACCCATTATACGAATGATAGAACATATTTAGAGAGGTGACGTCTCTCCTTAGACTTAATGGTTCGATAGCGCTTGTGATCTTCCAAAGAATTCCAATGTCTATCAGATGTCTTTTTAGCAATATTTTAGTTAGTTTACGTTTTCAATAGGGTCGCCACTTATTTACCAGCCTGTAATAGATCTACTGCAGGGTCGTAGGCCCCTTCCCGAAGGAATGTATGACCATAATTACCACGCCAGCCCACGACGTAAAGGTGATTTCAAGTTCTGACAAATCCACAGTTTTATGTTTTACCACATAAAGTGGTACTAAACTAAAAGAACATGTCTCAGATACAGGTCTTCTCACGATGTTTTCCTCACTGTCAGCCGATACTGTTACCAATTTAAATTAGCAAATGTACGCGTATTCCGAAAAATTTGTTGGTCTACGCGGGGGTTCGTACCTGCGGATATTGGATTGATATTCCATCAGCCAAGTTAATAGATCACCACGATGTATGTATGTATGATTGTTATGTATATGTATGAAATGGATGGGACGTAGGTGCCTTAAGCAGTGTTAGGGAGAAAAAAGTAAATAATTAGTTACACATGGATACTTTTCCATATTCCTATCATTTAATACTTATTAAAGTTATATAACATTTACACCACAATTCGCTGTATGAAATTTAAAAGAAAGTGGCGTAAGTTTCTTCGAGTTAATAGTAATGTAACAAAATACAGATATAAACTCCAGACATTACATTCATTGTTATTTTATCTTTATTGTTGTTGTTTTTTTTTATATCATATGTGGCAAACGAACAGATGGGTCACCTGATGTTAGGTGATCACCACCGTCCATAGACACTTGCAACACCAGGGGAGTCACAAGTGCGTTGCCAGCCTGTGTTTGGGAGGAGGGCGATGGTGATAAGAAGGGAAGGAAGAAGGGGAAGGGGAGGGTAGGTGGGTCTCCGGCTCTCGCACTGACCGAACGAAACGCAACAATGCAAGCACTGTTACTTCACGTAGGTTTTCTGTGAGAGGGTGGTGCTTCCTTGGACGAGCCAACCCATTCGTGCTGAAAACAATAATAGCCTCAGCTTGGCTCTACCACTACTTGTATAAAATCTGTTTTTTTTTTTGTGCACAAATATCACTACATATTATAATACAAAGTCCTCCGTAGCGTCTGTTTGTGTGTCTGTTCGCGTGTTCTAATATATAGTTCAAATTTATAATTAAAAAACTATTAAATGGATATTTATTAATTAGATTAATAGATAGAGTAATTCACGAGGAAAGTTTAGGTGTATGATTAGTCAAAATTTTGTGGAAATTGGTTGAAATATAATGATAATTGTAGGCAGTGTCGGAAGATGTCAAGTCGTTTGGGAGCTTTTGTCGAAAACGCTGCCTAACATCTTTGAGGTATAATAAAACAATTTAAAAAAAAATTAAGATAATAAACAACACAAAGTTGCGTATAGAATTAAGAGAGTAAATGTGTGGTCAAATAAGTAAGGTCATATATACTTATACTAAAATTATTTATAAATCTGGGCGGATTTAATATAAAATCTATTTGATGTATTTTGATGAAGCATGAGTTTAACAATTTACTTATAATTACAGGAGTATTATCGGCTATAATATATTCAATTTTTAGTAAATTGTTAGCTACCACTCGTCATTCAAGACTCGAGATACTAGCGCCACATATTAGAGATACGCATTGATACAAGCGCCAACATATAAGAGAGACATTAACACTAACGCCATTTTATTAAAGATACATAAATGAGAATTATTGGAACGAAGTTCCTTATCGCGCGTTGTGAAAGGGAGCTAGACGGAAAAAATTCTTACGAAAAGTTGTCACGACACTTTTTGCTATAGTAAGCTATTGTAAGCTGTGCGGCGTCGCATGTTTCTCTGTCTGTCTCTCTCTCTGTCTCTCTCTCTCTCTTATAGAAAGCAAGCCAGATATTTTCATTTCTATTTCGCATTGAACAGTGTGGTGTTGCGACGATTACTTTTGTTGAGTGTATACAGGTTTTTTGTAAATAATAAATAATAATAATAATAATGATCCCAAACATATGTTTCCCACTTCAGTTACCACAAGCCAATTATTACGAAAATTGAGCCTACTGATTAAATTTATATAACATTATATTTGTTAATAATAAAAAAAATATTATTATAACTTTAAAAAAATAAAATTTTATTACAATTCCTTCACTAATTAATCGAAAGAAACTTAGTTCCATCCGGGTGTCCCTTGACACCTCTAAAGTTTTTTATAATTATATAGATATCAATGAGACATTTCAATAGGAATTGATATTGTTCATTTATTACTTGCACAACATTAGTTTTATGATAATAATAGTAATTGCTTTGACTTCAATAGTTTGACCTATAAAGGGCTCTAGATGTCTCTACTCGACACACATAATTGTATGTCTAAACATATTTCAGATACATAAATAACAATAATATAACAATGATTTTATATAGAATTGATGTACGTAAATAATATTAATTTGTTCATTAATTTTTATCTTTGTGTTACTTAAAACATATAGCAGAATTATAAGTAAATGGTAATTGCTTTGAGTTATATAGTTCGTCTTATAAATTTATAGTTCGGCCTATAAATGGCAAGATGTCGGTGTTATCTACGCATTCCTTTGTGACGCATTTCTTTGTGAGTAGTACTGTAAGCCTTAACTTTGGGCAAATAAAGAGTGAAAAGTAACTACTTGGTATTTATCGGCATCCTGACTGCATCGACTATGTCGTATATACACCCTGCTAACAAAATACACGTCGATTAAGTGTCCATGAAAAAAAATTGACGATGAAGAAAATATTACAATATACTAATGTAATTACAAGCGCATTTTTTCCAGTATTTACACAAATATACCATACTAGCCCCTACCCGCGACTTCGTTCGCGTAGTATTAGTTACTTTGGGCTAACGCTAACACGTAGCGGAAGCTCTCAAGCGGAAGAAAATCCTGATTTTGAAACATTTTTCATTAGTGCTTCGCTCCTATTGGTCTTAGAGTGGCTACCACAATAAATGAGCTATATAACATGGAAAAAATTTTTCAAATCAGACCCAGTAGTTCCTGATATTAGCCCCTACAAAGTCACAAACTTACAAACATTATAATATTAATATAGAAGTATAATTATTATATGTGTGATGTATAAAGTCGTCCATTTATTGATTATTAACCTAAAGTATTGTGTTTTAAATTTATTTTAGACCTTAAACCTTATAGTAATTACCTTGATCATTGACAGATTAGATACAGATGTCGAATGCCGTATATTCTGAACAATTTATTCTCAGTATAGTGAATAAGAAAAACAAGTTTTCAATCATTTAATCTAATGTGGTCATCCATATACAAATATGTATGCTATATATAGGTATATATACAGGTTTATAAATTCAAGCATCGTTAAGTCAATCGCCATCAAAGGTGGTGAAACGGTTTTTAGTAAGTATATATTATTTTATAGTAACAAAACTTGCCACTAGTCAGCGGTAGGTTATATGTCATTGTTATTAAAGTTTATTTTGCAAATAAAGGGTTGTTACCAGAAGTGTTTTTATTTTTGGGTATATGGGGCACACAGAGCCCTTAGAGGGAAATTTGAAAATACTGACAAATTGCCATATCTTAGCTTTCATTCTAAAAATTTTAGAACATAAGTATCTTACTATGAAAACCCACAAGTATCCAAAATAAAAAGGTTTAACATTTTTGAACATTTTGAGATACAAAAATTATGGAGTTACAACTTTCGAGAATTAGCGTGCCTCCAAAAAGAAGTGACAAAATAGGCCTGATTACCAGTATTTATAGAATTTATTTTATTGTGTATACTTTCATTGCAACAGATAAAATACTTGTGACTTAATATAATAAACTAGCTTCTGACCGCGAAATACAGTATTCCTCAAAATAAATCATACAAAAATGTAGTACACTTTTAAAAATTATCGTATATTATGGAGAAAAAAAATAGGCAAAGATATATTTGTTACTTATTGATTTTTATAAAAACTATATTTCTTTGCACTTTTTGCATTTCTTAACAATATTTTGTCTGAAATAAAAGTGTCATTTCATCCAGTTTTTAGATTAATCTTGGCAACTTTAACGTACTGCCAGCGCCTCCAGTTAGTATACAGAACAGAGCCAGAGACAAAAGATTCTAGATGCGTTCGGAGTCCGGCATTCGGTTACACGAACTCTCCTCACTTAAAATTTAATAAAAAGACGCGTTAATTATCCTTAATAATGAATATTTGTTTGTTAGATTCTATTCGGTGTTGAAAATAAAATATTTTTGCGTACTATATATTTTTTCAACAGTATATAGTACGGCGACTCAAAATATAGTACAATACTATACATTATAGTACGGTTGGCAACCCTAGTTTCCAACTATACTAGCCATAAATATCTATAATCAAGCAGTACGAAAAATATGCCAAGGACTTCCATACAGCAACTAATTTGTTGTTAATCAGGAAGAATGTACCTTAAGTTGGTACAAGTATTTCTTCCTTATACGATATTTATATGATATAGCACACAACTGGTTACCGGTTTTATTTAATAAACAAGTTGTTAATGGAGGAAAATGCCTTAGCCTGTCCGCTAAGGGGATTGCTGTAATTTGCATTCATATAGGGCTGATTGACATAATTGTTCACTTAATATAAAGGTAATAGAACGGACGTTAGAACTACAATTTAGTTGCAAATTGTTATATCATACATATTTCTATAGACAATTTTACAGTAGTTTTACGCAAATGAGCTATTACAATGTCATTAGACGCATGCAGTCTATACATATAACAAGACTGTAAAATGTGTCTATACTGTTCAGATTTTTCTGAACAAATTATTGCTGGTGTCTTGGAAGAAGAAATAATTTCATCAATCAACCATCATAATTTTTAGAAATGTCGGCCTCTCTGTCTGTTTATTTGGACACTTATCATTGCTAAAATACTACGTTCACGAGAAAACCTCACTAAGAAAACTATAAAGTATATCCTCGAGTAACATTTAGTCCTTGTTTGATTAAAATCGATTCAATCTATCAAAAGTTATTGTAATTTTAATGACGTTTTTAATACATGACTGTTGACCTCTAGAGTCGAGTATACACTATTTAAAACGTCACCAACTCGATCGTGCTTGATGTCGAGAGGAGCCGAGTATACACGATTCAGTGCGTCACCGACTCGAGTGAATTGATGAGTTCAGTCATTTAAACGTGGTTGAGCCTTAAAGGGCCTGTATTTTCATTATATAATTTGTTTTATATCTACCTATACATAAGAATAACCGACTTGACGGACGAAAAATGTCTGATCTTTTTACAAACTTTCACATCGTTATTTACCGCTTTAGGGGTTAAATTTCCAAAAATCCTTATTCTAAGAACCTGTATGCAATTTATCACGACCCTTACTCCAATAGGCTGTTCGCTAATATGTCAGTAAGTCTATCAGCTATTATTTTATATAGATAAATAGAATTTAAAAAAGTATAAACACACTAATGTTTCCACTTATTTGTACCTTAAGTAATTTGGTCGAGTTTAATGCTAACAAAACACAGGTGTGCGCGTTTACATGCAAAACATCTCCATTTACCCCCCTTCCTACTCTTCAGAACATCTCGCTTGCAATGCGAGACAGTCTCAATATCTTGGATGTAGATATTCGCAGCGACCTTAATCCCAGGGACTACATCGGGAGCGTAATCTCCACTGCATCTCGGAGACTCAGAATTCTGAACAAGGTGAGACGGTTTTTCACGCCTGATCAGTTATATCTTCTTTACAAGGCACAAGTTCGGCCCTGCGTGGAATACTGTTCGCACCTTTGGGACGGTTCCGCCAAGTACCTACTGGATGCCTTGGACAGGTTGCAGAGACGGGCTGTCCGCATTGTTAATGACGCAGACATTACAGAGTTTATAGAGCCGCTTCTACTGCGCAGGGATATTGCCTCATTGAGCATGTTCTACCGTCTGTATCATGGCGAGTGTTCTGCAGAGTTGTTCAATTTAATCCCTTCCTCTCCTTTTCACAACCGAACCACGCGCGCTGGTCTACGGAGCCACAGTTTTACGGTAAACCCTATCTGGGCACGAACTAAAAAGTTCGCAACATCCTATCTTTGCCGTACCGTGAAGCTGTGGAATAATCTCCCGGCTAGTGTGTTCCCTCCTTCCTATAATATGGGGTCCTTCAAGCGTAACTTGAAGAGGCATTTACGCAGGTTGGCATGACAGCGACGCCCGACGAAGGATGACGTATATCTCGGCAGTCGCTGTTGTTTTTGGATTGCAGTGTGCTTACCATCAGGCACAGTGCAGTCACTTTGCCGTGCTATTATAAAAAAAACCTAATTTCCTTTTTCTGAATTGATAATTATCTATCTCCTTTCTAATAAAAAGTCAAGGCAGTCATAATGACGTAATGTAATTAAAACTGTGTTATATTTTGAATTTTCAAATTAATTATAGTGCAAATTATGTAAATTTCACAATTTTTAAATTGAAATTATTATCATTAGTCTTTCTTTCAAATCTGTAGGATCCCCGAATAATAATTACATACTGTTCATACAATTTATTAATTCAGCAAACACATAATGCGCTGAACAATCTCTATACAAAGTATCATTATCAGGCTCTTATACTTTGCGTCGCTATTCTGACGCAAGCCGCGCAAGCACAATAAGGTGTCACGCTCACTAGCATGTCTTGACGTGAAATTGTAAATATATCTCCAGCCAATAAAAATACCGCTCAACGCGCCTATAGGAGTTTTTCACTATAAAAATATTTTCTCAAAAGGTGGTAATTCTGAAGTAACAAAAAAATAAAAACTTTTTAATAAAAAATTAACCCGCCGAAAAAACTGAAAAGCAAAAATATAAAACCTCTTATTTTATTAATCTTAATTAAGTTCTTAAAGTAATGTAGGTATACCTAAGTGATTTTAAGTCAAGATTTTAATTTTTTTCCCAAATTTATATGGGACCAACTTCAAAGTATATATACGGTATTCGGAGTATATATACCATACATAACCTTTCCAATAAAAAAAATATTTTTAAAATCGGACTATATTGTAAAAAGTATTGCGTGATCATACATATATATATATATATATATATATATATATATATATATATATATATATATATATATATATATATATATATAATTCGAATTGAGAACCTCCTCCTTTTTTTTCGTCGGGTAAAAAATACAACCGATTTAAAAACCTTTATTTTTAAGCCCGCTACAAAGAAAACCAAAACAACTCGATCGGTAATGAATGTTTCAGTCATATCAGAACACTTAGCACCATGATTGCATAAGAGTGTGTGTGTTTTTATAAATCCGTGCTGACGTATTTGTGTTACTATAAATACTTCTATTATGCACCGTCTTCACCTTGTCGAAACACAATTAACACTAAAGACGTTAAAGAATTCTGTAAACTGTATCCAAACATCAATATCCAACAAATAAAGTCGTTTTTTTTTTCTCGAACTGACTACGCTATTGGCCTTTATTTTTTGGCCTTTACAGCTTCACCGGACTACTAAGGCGAGCGCTTAAGGCACTCAACCGATTTTATATTGGCAACCAGCACAAGGATGCACGGCACACCTCGGCTTGGCTGTTGCCCGTTGCATGCAAAATCGCGACCAAACTTAGCAAACCTAGGTAACTGTTCATATATGTATGAGTTGTTGAAACGTATATGTGTACGAAGCATATCCGCCTCAACAACTCCTCCATATATTTTTATCGAAAAATTGAGATTTTTCAGTTTGAGAATTTTCAGTTCGATAAGAGAAAAAATCGTGAAAAAAATAACCCTTCCACTAAAATGTGTAGCGTGTAGGCGTGCACGTGTGTGGGGGTGATCGTGTAGTGTTGTAGTAGTGATGTATGGGTGTGCCACCGTATCGCGCAAGCAACGCACTCAAGGGCTCCCTACCGAGGGATCGAACCTAGGCTTGAGCCGCTGCCGTGGGAGGCCTAATCGGGTGTGCGGGAGCGAAATTAACCCCCAAACCGCGGCGGCGCGATCTGTAGTTACGCGGGCGAGGGCGTGAGCACGCTCTGTTACGAGGGACAGGCTGGTACTGATCGTTCGCTGACGTGATATCGTCGGGAGGATCGGTAAAAATGTGTCACGGACGTCTTCTATAACGCCCAGCGTTGGGTACGGGTTCGTAATTCGCGGCGGATACCACTAACGGACTGGGATCAATCGCGGCTCGCTCGAAATAGCTACTCGTAAGTGATTTTATATACGCTCCCTGAGAACACTCGGCCGCCAGCCAGAGGCGTAGATGACTGTATCATTAGCATAACAACCTACCTCAACTCCCGAGAGCTTAAGTAGGTCGCTGAGGAACAGGTTGAAGAGGGTGGGCGCGATAATTGGGCCTTGTGGCACACCTGAGCGTATCGGACGGGGCGATGAGAGTTCGCCGTCTACGCTAAAACGGAAGGTTCTATCGGCGAGATAATCACGAATGATGTGAACTAACCTATCGGGTATACCGGCTTGATTTAACTTGTATATGAGCCCTTTGTGCCAGACCTTATCGAAGCCCTTGGCGACATCGAAAAAGACTGCTATTGTTATATGTTTCGGATTAGTGTTTTTCACGGGCGGATCCGGCTCCGGATGCGGATCTTTATTGAAATTAGAAAAGATGTACTCCGTGAGGCGGAGTACTTGATCTGGACAAGAATGTTTGGCGCGAAATCCAAACTGCTCAGGCGGTATTAAATTGAGATCTGTAATCGTGACCTGGAGATGGTTGAGAAGGAGCTGTTCGTAAAGTTTACCTAAGGTATCTAGCAAACTAATGGGGCGATAGCTAACGGGAAGCGTGGCTTTCTTGTCGAGCTTGTCTACGACCTATCACTACGACCTTTTTCCAGACGGCTGGAAACTGACCCTGGGACATGGCCGCATTGAAGATGCATATATTATCCGTAAAAAGAAGGTTTTATTTTGAAGTTCCGTGATTCGATTTTGTTTTGTTATTCGGTAGAAGGGGTTCATTTATATAAAAAAGACGTATTATATTCTTATGGTAATGACAAAATAATCAATATTATTATTAATTTATTTATTGAGAGTAAACCAGTATTAAATTAATCACTCCACATAGTTGCTTGCATTCCTATGTATAATAAAGAGCATCAAGGATAACAAGCACGGCATTTTTTTTACAGGCATCTATTAAAAGGTATGATACACGTATTTATATATTTGTAAATAAGTAGCTAATTTACGATAAAAATTTGAAGACATTAAAGATAATGATGTAAATTTATTCCTAAACATAGTAGTTATTATTAGTTATTATAGTAGTAGTAGTATTATAGTAGTAGTTTAAGTGCAAATAAAGCTTTGTTTTATTCTAAGAATCGGAATGAGACAAAGAGGAAAATACCAAAATTGCTGTTTAAGTTTTGAAGTATTTTTATGAATAAGCTGGATATAATAAGATTTACATTTGTATTCGTTATTTAGTACTTATATCTAACAAAAGGAACATTGAAAAACTACAAACTACTTATTTATTCCCAGCTGTAATAGATTTTGCTAAGGCATAGAACCCTTTTCTTCATTCTAGAAACTCTATCCCTCTCTTTCTCTCTTGCATACAACGACACTGGTATTATTCATATTAAATTGATAACCAATTATTGACGACATTTATTATTACTGACAATGACTACGGTTATCCAGTGTTATCGCAATGTCCGAAATAGGAAGCATTACGCAACAAGAAATAGGGACTCGCTCCATCGTCGCACGCGCGCATGGACGTCTTTTGCAGCTCCGCGAATCGCTTCGCTTCGACTTCGCCTGTCCTGCGCGACTATGCGCCGCAACAGCGCTACCTCTTCCTGACCGGCGACGGCAACGGGGAGAAAAAAAAAGGCACCGACGCCCCTACATCATCGCGACGCAAGACTACAAGCCTGCCCACGGAACCTGCCGATTCAAGCACGACAACCACCACTTCTCACTCTGGACTCCGCACTGCCACGCAACCACAGTCGTCTATGCCGCAATCGCAGCCATCAGAGACGCCAAAGAGGCCGCCCAGTGAGCCGTCTCCGCAGTCAGAGGCGTACGAGAGTGATTTGCTCACTCTCGCCGAGCTCATTACAGTTGGAGCACCGACAGTAAGGATGACTCGCTGAATGGCGCTGCATCTACGTTTCCAAGAGGCCGAGATCAACGGCGAAGAACCCGCCGTTGCAGACACAGCAGCGCTCGTAAACGCCGCTCGCGGAAATTTAGACATCCCCTTGATTCCGGAATTTATTTATATATTTATTTTATAGGTCAAAGTTATCCAAATTCGAAGTCTAATCTATATCCTTTTAACAGTTACTGCGTCGCACAGTGGTTTGTCTCTGTGGACTTATAGTTTTCTAAAATTAGCCTGCCCAAAAAAATTATCGTATTATTGCTACAAATAGCTATACGACATAAAATAAATAATTAACAGCTGAATAATTGACAACAATTTTATAATAGCGATAAGTGTAAAATAACACAATAATACAATGAATTTGTGATAATAACCTACAAATATAAACACTGACTATTATGTTCATTTTGACTCACATAATCAATGGATATTATAAGTCAGCTCTTACTTATATATCTTTTGCATATAATGCAACGAGCGAATACAATAGAATTACAGACTCCTTGAACTAGATAATTAAATACTAAGCCATTTAAATCTAAATATACAATTAGAGTAATTTACATCGCAACTACCTTTTTTATTTAATGTAGAAGGTCCAATAATTAAGTGTCTTATGGATCTATACTTATTACCTACTAATAATAATCATAATTCAAAATAGATTTATAAAGGTGAGGTTGTAGGGGGTAATCTAAGGAACAATTAAACCGTTTTTGAAAATTTTGATACCAAAAGAAATCTACGTTATTTGTGTCATAGGCTATTAACCCAAAAAATGAAAAGACTTCTGTGATAGTCGAATTTACAAAGTATGTCGGAGAAAAAACGGTCAATCGAAAACGTTTCTTACGAAATGATATTTATTATTGAGTTCTATTGAAAAGTTATAGAGCTTGATAATGCCTACAAATAAGTCAGCGACAGTATATGTCTCACTTTTATGTTTAAGTCACAAATAGTAATTTTCTATATTAAAAAATAATTTAAATCGTTCAGTGATGTTACGTGGTCATATTATCAACAACAATTATGGATTCTTATGTAATGTAATGTAATGATATAATAGCTGAGCCACAGCAACGCATGGCTGAGTCAGCTAGTTATTTATAAAGTACAATTAAATTAAAAAAATATACTGTCATTCTTTCTAAGCTGATGATCGTTTCTTTGTTTGTGTCTGCGTTGTTTATTGATTTACCTTTTGTGCACATTGCAAGTAATATAAAAAAATAAAACAATAGTATACTTTGTGTACAAAATCTGTTTGTTAGAATTCCCTATATAGATGCACTACACCGCTTGTCCCACTTCATTCATAGCTAGGCGCGTAAATGTACGGCCTGAGTGAATCTGCTTTCGACGGAGCGTGCAGCGTCCAAGAGTGCTGCTCGCGTGTCACTCAGGACACCTACGGGTTAATGCAATGTTTGAAACGAACGCGGCCATGTTCTACGCTCGATTTAAGCGTCCACTCTGGCCATACAGTAATACTTATAAAAATTGTAGATTCTTAAAACTTTACATCTGTGCAAAATTTTGAATATTTGCTTCAAGTATCCCCAAATTTAATACAAAGTAACTAGGGGATATAATGCTTTGTCACAATCTTCGTATATGTCCATTCGATCTTTTGGGCTTGATGGGAAAAGAGTCTAGTATCAAATCGTTTGATAATTTTGTCAAGTATGAGATCATTAATCTTGAAGCATTTAGGATTTGAAATGACCTCGACTCTCTGACTTGCACCTAAATCATGACTGAAAATCTTTGTGACATTTTATACCAGGTGATGTTTAAAGAGTGTCACCCCTTCAATCGTAAGGTAGTTCGTGGCCACATTAAACACATAAAATAGTAATATCAAAACAAAGACTAATAGACAACAAATAGAACCTTGGTTAAAGTTTGTCCTAAAACTTTTAAAAGTATGGGAACGATACTTTTAAACATAAAAAAATCACATCTAGGTTCAATGAACAAAATTAAAGGGTCACTTTTCAATGTTAATTATTACGTAACTACTTATGGTCGGAACGTCACAATGACAAGCAAAGAGAACCGGGGTACGGGTCGAGGTGCGGGACGTGAGCCGAGGTGAGGTCGCGGACGAGACTGTGCGGCACGATGTGATTCATTGTATTCCTTATTATTACACCAGTTCAAATCACCTGATGTGTAGTGTGTATCAGTTTTGTTTTTCTTTGGTCAAATATTAAGCACCTACTTTTTAAATTGATTTAGAAAAAGATTCGACTAATGGTTATCCTGTAAAAATATTGCTGGCAACTAACCAATCGCACTGTATATAACGGTACGTATACGAAAAAACATTTCAATAAATCTTTTTAAACCTCATACAAAAACATTTAAAAACTCACGTTCAGTTAGGGTAAAAAAAAAAATAATAATACCAACGTTTTATCTGTATTGATGCATGCGCAGTTTTGTTTGTACATGTAATTAATTACGTTCTAAACCTTGTGATACATGTCTATTAAATAAGCCAATGATCACGAATTTGACAATGAAAAAGATTTTACCTGTTCGCCTCTACACCTGGATTTAACTTGGAAACAGATTTCAATTAATATTTGTAAATGGAATGGTTATGTTAATCCGCATTTTTTATTGTGACACGGCAAAGTGACTGCACCATGCCTAATGGTAATTACCGTACAATCCATAAACAACGGCTACCACCGAGAGATTCGCCATCCTTTGTCAGTCGTCGCTGTTATACTGGCCTATTTAATCGTATGGTTAAAGAGAATACCCCTCTTTTATTATTGTCGATTGATTTATTATTCTATTCGACGCTGCGAGGTACAATTTATGTGGAACAGTGCAGCGGCCAAAAGTTTGTCACTTTTTAGTAACACCCGGGAGTACATGCAGGAAGAAAAAAGGTACACTTCCTGCGGACGCGAGTAACATCAGCCACCCCAATAGTACTCTATAATAACTAATAAACTATAAAAATGTCCACAAAGCATTGTAAAATCGTTAAACATATAGTTAAAGTCATATACCAGGAGACTGTTTAGACAGTAGCAATATTTCACCTTCTAACCTCTAACATCTAACCTTTCACCTGGTATATTAATTCTCAACCGATTTTGATGAATTTTTATACATAGGAAGTTATTTTGAAATCGATGTCATATTCCGAAATTGTTTTAGAAGTTATAATCAATAGTCATAGTTTAGGCGAAATAAAAAAAAGTCGAGGCCAGCGTAAGGAGAGTCGATAGACGTAAAAACTCATAACAATTAAATTACTTTTTACTTTTTTGAATTGTTAAATTAACTGTAGCCTGGATTATTTAAATTTCACTATTTGTAAAATAAAATTATTAATATAAGTTTGACTTTCACATCTATTGGAACTCGACAATACTCATATACATTTTTATACTGCTCATTAGAGACCAGAGAGTAGATTTCTTCTATCTTCTACTAATAATTATAATGTCGAACTGTAAACAATAAGCTGATAATTATTTCTGTAATTAAAAATGAAGAATGAGTTGAAATCTTGCAAAATTTCATGCAGACAAAGTCGTGGGTAACAGCTAGTCTAAAATAGAATAATCTCAATTACTTTTTATAAGATTCGCTATCTACTTGTGAAAGTCCCGTGAAAATCAGTCTAACCATTTTGAAGACAGCCCTGCGTGCAAAACCGCGGTTAACAACTAGTATAAACTAAAATTGCCTAAATTACTTTTTATAAAGTCAGCTATCTGCCAGTGAAAGTCTTGTGCAAATTTGTCTGACTGTTTTGGAGATAGCACTGCCGACGAAGACACGGTTAACAGCTAGAATAAACTAAAATTAATCGAATTACTTTTTATAAGATCAGGTATCTGCCAATGAAAGTTCGTAAAGATCGGTCTAACCGTTTTGAAGAAAGTACTGCGGGCGAAGCTTCGGTTAACAGTTAGGCTAAAATAAAATAAACTAGATAACCCACTGTAATTTCATTACCATTGAAATTCCTGTCAAAATCGGTCCAACCGTTTCGGAGATTACCCGGAACATAGAGACAGACAGACAAATTTTAAAAATTGCATTTTTGTTATCAGTAGCGTGTATTTTTTCGTACCCAATCAGTAAAAAAATATATATTTTGATATTACATACAGACACTTCATTTTTATTATATTTATGGATTACGGAATTATTATATACATAGTTCACAATATACAACGAGACTGGCAACATCACAGACGTGTTTACATTTGAATTTTACCAAAAAGGTTAAAGACGATAATTTAATGTGATAACGTCATGAAACGAAGAAAAATTGCATACTTTTATGAATTGAATTAAGTTATTAGCACTGATAATTCCGTACTGAGTTCAGTCAGTTATTTTGTATAATACAAAGGAGTTAAATGGAAATTACAATTTCACGTGTAGGTTAAGTGATACCGCTGTCTCTCTTCTACTCTGACATCGGCCGATGGAGTGGAAGAGAGATAGATGCATCACAAGCCAAATGCTTAGGCCAATAGCGCTTTTCTATGACTCTCTATCATTTGTGCCACGCTCTTGTTTCCACGCTCAGCTAAAGAGGAACGTGACAATGAATCATTATTTTTCGTGCGTGCAGCCAGCGTTCATCGATTTATAAGACGTTATCTATTCGTTATAGATATAATACGTTAACGATACTGACCCACAAGAGAATGCTGTTTGTTTGTTTGTTTGTGATAATTTTGGTACTAATAGTCAAATATTTATAATCTACTATTCGTTCACGTACTTCACACTTCACCTATCTTTCTTGAACAGTAAGTACGTTCTTTTCTTGCTAGAAAAATGAAGCTGTTGCCTTTCTAGGCCAATAGCGTAGTAAAATCAATAGTAAAATAGATCGAAAAAAAAACGTTCTTTCCTATATTAACGATACACTATAATATCCTTTTCTGTACTATTTACAATGTATACGAAAAAATTTATGATAGGTTCACTAGTTGACGTAGCCTGGTCACTCTAACAAACAATGCGATGATGGCTTGTTGATAGCGTATTTAGACACTGCATAGGGTCGACGGACATAAGTCTGAATTCTATGAGTCGGAACTTTCGGCAGAGAAAAATCACAGCATGGTAGGGTTTTATCTAAGCCTTGCGAAGCACCTATTGTTATGTTCCAAGAACTGCACTTGAGCGCCATTCTCTTCTAGCTTACTAATAGTAATAATGTTAGATAGCATTAGGATTTGCTGAGAAAGGTATTAAGCTCTATCATAAACGAGGCTGATAAGTTGGTTGGAATAAAGTCCCTAGAAATATAATTAAACACCACGCTAAGACGTTTAAGAGCGAAGCAATCACCATACAAAATGGAGATCAGAAAGTAGATAGACTTGAACGAAGCAATAGTACAAGCGGAACATGTAGCACTACGTGAGATGCCAGTCACTAATCTGGTCCCGGATTAAAGATGAAAACAAACCGGGGGCTTAAATTTAACACGTATACAACAGCGGGTTACAGCGAGATAGTTATTTTACGTAAATTATTACGGACGACCTGGACGACCGAGCCTAGCTCGTTTCTTTATAAACATTTTTAAATTAAAATAAAGTGTTAGGTTTGCCTAAAGAGTCATAAAATTCTAAACACAAAAAAACAAGCATTCCCATGTTAGTCATGCGGGAAATTAATATTTACCATGCGGCATATCTCAATATTAAAAGCTATGGCTTTAACAGGATTTTTTTTCATTATTTTCAACAATGTTTCCAATATAATTAAGAGAAAAAAAATAGTCGATTTTTTTAATCAGTCTAATGTATATACAATCCGTATTCTTTGGTAAACAAGCACGTTATTATGTACATCTGTGTCGTACTTATTAGCATTATCATAGTCGTATAGGTAGGTATAAAAGATAAAGATAATTGTGTTAGCTACACGATAATATTAAATTTCGTGATTAGACTATTTTAGAATAAACAACTAATGTAGTATATAATACATTTCAACAATTTTTATAATTTGTGATTGTCTCTAATTGTATCTATCTATTCTCTTATCACACTATACGTTGGAATAATTTGAATATTTTTTTTATTTATTACGCATTAGACAGAAAAACAGCTTAGAATAAAATAATGGTGTATGAAAAATAAGGCTACTTAACAAAGGATCAGAATTTATTAGAATCTTTACCATGTTGCAAAAAAGTGAAATACTTATTGTACTCTTACTTAAAAATTAATTGATCAAAAAATAGTGTCTTACTCTTGTTTACAGATGAACATTACTTATATTGCTTGCATAAAAAACTTAAATCAAATTTATAATTAAAGACTGCTGGGACACATTTTAGTAATAAAGTATTTTAAACATGACTTCAGCTGGATTTTAAATTTTAGGCACTGCTTAGCAAAACTCGTTTTATACTCGTGTTTTTGTTTTTTTTTTTTCGAAATGAACACGCTATTGACCCAGCAAGGTCTTAACAGCTTCACTGGACTACTAAGGCGAGTGTTTAAGGCACTCAGCCGATTTTATTTTGGCAACCAGCTCAAGGGTGCATGGCACACCTCGGCTTGGCTGTTGCCTGTTGCATGCAAAATCGCGACCTATCTTAGCTAACCTAGCTAACTATTCATATATGTTTGAGTTGTTGAAACGTGTATGTGTACCAAGCATACACGCCTCAACAACTCCTCCATATATTTTTATCGAAAAATTGAGAGTTTTTTCAGTTCGATAAGGGGAAAAAAGTAAGCCCTTCCACCAAAATGTGTAAGCGTGTAGCGTGCACGTGTTTCGGGGTGATCGTGTAGTGTTGTAGCGGTGATGTATATTTGTGTGTCACCGTATCGCGCAAGCAACGCACTCAAGGGCTCCCTACCGAGGGATCGAACCTAGGCGTGAGCTGCTGCCGTGGGAGGCCTAATCGGGTGGCGTGTATTTGTTTTTGTAATTAAACCATATAGGCAATTATTTGTAATATCATTGCGTATAGGTATGTATGTCTAAAAACGTCTTTTAAGGTAGACATAGTGTTCTAAACGCTATGTATAGCACTAACAGGATACTACTATGTACTATTTTAGAAAATCTTGTGGATTGATTTTTACTCTCAAATTAATTTTATACACGTTGCATGAAAGCTAAGGTAAACATGACAATTCGAGAAATAACTACCTAGTTATTGAAGTAATTCAGAGAAAAAGAAGAAATGTGGAAGTTTGCTTTGCTGACTCAAAAATAAAACCGTATTATCTGCCTTAAATCATTTCATAAAATATGCTATTATTCTGTATGTTACAGAAAAAAATTTTTGACCATACGTACATTCCTGACGAATTATCGAAAGCACCTCGCTTTGAAATCTGAACCAAAATCCAAACTTATAGACTATTCAAATTTCCTTGACTTCGTTCGAGCAATTCATATTCCTTGTGTTTAAGATTTAAGAGCATTTTAATGTTTGTATTTTTTTTTTGTTAACTTTATTTTTGGCAATCAATCTTTTAGATTATTACTGCCATTGTTGAGTAATCAATAATATTACAAGCGTCGCACGATCATTACAATATCAAGCGTCGTGTCAATCAATATTCTAACAAGATGGTGGATCTCTTGTTAGAACCCTCCAGGGAGTTTTTGTTGCACCTCAGAATTTCATGCTCCGTGGTATTATTTCCCATTCACTTCACTTATGCACATTAAACTAACCATATTACATAAAACACACCAACTTTACACAATATAGAGTCAAGTAACACAAGATTATGAATAAAATATAAAATCCACTACATGACAGACTGAAATCCCGCCAAAAACTCCGTTTGTAATTTTAAATTTATGAAAAAGAACATGATGTGAAAAAAATACAATTAAAATGATTTGGAAATTAGTTAAAAACAATCTTGAAAACTTTTATATAAGAAATTCCTTTAATGGTGGTGAATTATAATCATCTAAAGATCGATATTTTTTTATATCATAGGAGTCAAA